>JABXWE010000806.1:0-65908 GCA_014611495.1 Limonius californicus | reverse complement strand
TATTCAGTAAAGTTTATGTTTTGGTGTGTACTATTTAAGTTCAACGAATTGTTGATTGCATTAAATATGATGTTATATGGGAAGATAACCAGCGAGAGGTATGCAGTAAAGTTTATGTTTTGTTGTGTACTATTTAAGTTCAATGAATTGTTAATTGCATTAAATAAGATGTTATATGGGAAGACAAGCAGCGAGAGGTATGCAGTAAAGTTTATGTTTTAGGTGTACTATGTAAGTTCAATGAATTGTTGATTGCATTAAATATGATGTTATATGGGAAGACAATCAGCGAGAGATGTTCAGTAAGGTTTATGTTTTGGTGTGTACTATTTAAGTTCAGCGAATTGTTACTTATATTAAATATGATGTTATATGGCAAGACAAGCAGCAAGAGATATTCAGTAAAGTTTATGTTTTGTTGTGTACTATTTAGGGTCAACGAATTGTTGATTGTATTAAATATGGTGTTATATGGGAAAACAATCAGCAAGCGATATTCGGTAAAGTTTATGTTCTGGGGTGTACAATTTAAGGTCAATGTATTGTCGGTTGTATTACATCGAAAGTATTTTGCATCTTTTCAGCCTTCTGTATAGAAATATGCTGAAGGGAAACAAACCTTAATTTAGGAAGTTCGCAGTAAACCCATTCTGAAACATCCTCGATTCGAACTTCCCTATGCGTTGTTGTAAGATCGAGTTTATTGCCTGCGACGACGATGGGAACCTCTTGAAAGTCGGCCCTTTGTTCTCGAATCTCTTCAAAGCACTGCTTGATGCAAGTGAAGGAAGGTGCAGAGGTGACTGCATAGACGAGTAGGAAAGCATGTGCAGTGGCAATGCACAACCTCCTCATTGCAGGAAATTGCATGTCTCCGGCGGTATCCAGAATGTCCACCTTGAGTGTCGTATGTCCTAGATCGTACTCTCGATTATACAAGTCCTCCACGGTACTCCTGTATTTATCTGAGTATGTGTTTGTTAAAAATCGCTTCACTATGCAGCTTTTTCCAACACCCGCGCCCCCGAGGATCACTAGACGGATACGTTCGTAGTCTGACATTGTCGTTCCGTTATTATTCATTGGGTTTGAATTAAAAGTGGTCCACAGAAAAAAATTAATTAAAATATTTTTTATCGAGGTTTACTTAAAACCTTCGCCTGTGAAGACTATTAAAAATGTTGCATTTTACGACCGCCTTATTATAAAACTGTTCCACATTTTTCACACCCTTTTATTATTTCCATAAAAGTAAAGGCTTAGCGCTGCAGTTGACACCAAATTAAAATCTCGTTAAACGTCAAACGGCTATGACGTACTCTTTCAATTAAGTTTCCTTATATTCTATTTCCTGAAAAGATTTAACTTTTAAATTTTGTACTCACTAAACGGTTTTGCTGGCGCACTTTTGTGACTGTATTTTTAATAACCTAAACATGATTACAGGGCTTTAACTACTATTTCAATTTGCGAACTGCGCTGCAGTCTTTAAGTACGTATTTACCACAGCGACGTTGTTTAAATATTATTATAGAAGCACTCGCGCTGGACTTGCTTCTTCAACTCACAAATGCTTGTTCACTTCTGGGGTACTAGAAGTTGCGGCGTCCTAAAAGGTTTCACGTTCTGCTCCAGAAAATCTGAAATGAAATGAAAAGGTTTAGTGGTGAAAAATGTTCAGAGCATTTACAAGATTGCGTGTATTAAACGTCCGCATAAATAATGCCAGTACAGTAGCACTACATTGTACGACCCAGACTGTATAAGTTGTAGGGTTTATGTTTGGCTAGTTCAAATAGTTTGAAAACTTGAAGTGCATGGTAACAATATTTGGACCAAGTCCAAGCAACATAGTTGTTACAATTTCCCATTTCACCGTTTGATAGTTTTGGAGAGATGTAGTAGGTTGGTAATGAAATAAAGCTGAACCAACTTGCTGCAACAAACAGTAATAATTTTGAAGTTTAGAAGTAATTCTAATAACAAAATGAAATAATATTCCATTATTTGATAATTCAAAGGTGGCATAAAATTGGATCAAAATTCGATTTCGTCATTGGATTGTCTTGTTTGATTCGTGTGAGCGGCTTTTAAATGCGGGAATGATTAACATTTGTAAGAATAAGAAATTACAAAAAATATGTTTACTTTCTGAAACGAAATTGAAGCTGAACATTTCAATACAACATGCAAACGCATGATTGATTCTACAATTGTTACTATTAATAGCATGCTTTTGATCGTTATGCAGAAGCCATAACATATAAAGCGAAGTTAATAATTTCAACAAAATGAAAAATGTTCAGCTCAGATCCACAAAATAAAAATATTCCTGAATACGAAATGTTTAAAACAGGTTAGCCAAGAGGTTATTTCTAAGTTTAGTTTATTAATTGTTTATATATTGAATTGAAAAATCGCATTTATACCATACATGCAAACAAATGTCTGCTAAAAGTACGTAAACGGTATGGAAATATTTAAAAAGAGATACAGTACAATCGTGATAATGTGAACAATCATTTAAGTGAACCCTGCATTAATGTGAACACTTAGAACTTTATTATTTACTCTTGTGTAATATAAATAGTAGGATTTTTATCGCTTTCATTAATATGAGTAATAAATAGCCGAACATGAATTCCTTTAATTATAAATATTTCACAATTTTCTGATGCACATCCACTATCCTTATAAGATGTCAACGTGATAAATACCATCTATGTCATTTTTATTTGTAATTGTTGATTGAACATTTAGGTCAATATCGCCCATCAAGAATCAAATAGCAATTGTTACTTCAGATTTCACAAAATAATCTTAACATGCATATGTTAAACGGGAAACCTTATAAAAAGAGCGATCAAGAAAAAATAAATTACAGCAGATAAAAAGAGCGACCAAGAAAAAATAAATTAGAGCGGGCCGTGGACGTGAAAACGTATGTAGAACTTCATGGTTAGGTATGTAGTGTGTTTCCTGTGGATAACTTCACGGTAGTGCGTATCTGTCTGTAGGCCCAAGCATCCCTCCCACAGAACCCAGACGTGGTATTTGTACATATTTGTATTTATCCAACCAATGCGGATGCAAATTTGCTTTACAATATACACCTCTAGTATTGTGCATCCAATTAGGTTTATTATCGGGAAAACCAAATATTTGTGCGGTTACTTAGCCGTTGCACAATACATAAGTTACATTTTGGCACAGATTATTTATTTCTTAATAAAATATTTCTGATAGTAAAATATTTAACAATAATCGTATACATTACTTCATCACAAATTATATTCAAAAGCACCGGTGACTACGATCTCATTATTATGATAGAATTTAATACTATTTTGTCAAATAATGTGTCCTAAAATGATATTAATGTCTATAAATTAATGAACAACCTAAAAATTTAGTTTTCTTACGTTATTGTGCAAAATTATGTTAAATTCCTCACCATGCATCAGTGCTGTTATGCACGAGAAGATATAATAATATATCAATCTACAGAGAGAATGGAAAAAGGTGAACACCTAGAAGAACGTAAGAACAAGAAGAAATATGCAGGTTGTTGCATTGCAAAAAATAATATTTATTTTCACAATGAAACATTGTTTCCTTAACTTTTTTTTGCCTTTGGCAACTCCATGATTCCCATCCCACTCAGCTTGTCCCGGATCAGCACATTTCGTGCTATTCACCTGGGAACGTGTAGTACAGTGCTGAGCGACTTTGGTAGAATAACTCCGAAGCCAAGTGCTGCGGCAACTATTCTACTGCGGTCCCCTAATTTTTTTTCTTCACTAAGTCATATCTCTACGCAAGATATTTATTATTTCGTTATATAAGGGAAATTTTGTATTTACAGGTAATCAGGAAGTTAATAGCAGTGACAATACTAAGGCAGTGTATTTGCGACAACAGCAAAAATGTCGAAAGACAACAATATCGCAACGTACTTGTAATTTTTCCATATATTTAAAAAATCCTACTAAGTAAAACTCGAAAAAAGGTTTTCAAAGTATACTTACTTGATGATAGAAGAATAAAATACTTATACCAAACAAAAGCGAACAATATACTAGAACTATTAACGACAACAGTCGTCAAGGGAAATATAAAAGAAGCAACTAAAGCAGTAGCCCTAGAATCTTTGGGAACCAAACAGAGGTATAAGAAAAGAGGTGGTTTGGAAATACGGTTCAAAGAAATATAAGAAGTAATAAAAAATAAGCAAGAAGTATATCAGAGAGTCCTTAAAAATACAATGGATGCGAATCAAGAAGAATGCCGAACAATAAAGCAACAATACCAAGAGTATAATAAGACGAGAACGCCAAGAATCGTGGAATAGGTTCATCAGCCAAATAAACCATAATCTACGTGGGCAACACTGTAATACCATATACAGTAATAAAACTGCTAGGGAAAAGTGAAGATAATATCATCAAATCACGGACAGTAGCGTATGGATAGAACATTATAATAATCTTTCATTCGACAAAAACACATCAACAGAAGATAGCGATAACATACAATTGGATAAGATGACTACGCAAGAACTAATAGAAACGCTAAAGGTTGCAATAGTAGAAAAGCTTCTGCAGTAGATGGTCTCAACATTAAGTTATTTAAATACGGAGAAACTTTGCTCTATTTGAGAATGCGTCATCTATTTAATATGTATTGCTTACGAGTAAAGGTTATTTCGATATACAAGGAAGGAAGGAATATCCCTGGGAATCACCGAGGAATAAGTTTACTGGAGCTTACAAACTCTAAGCAGAAATTTTAAATGGACACTTAAAGTAATAAGCGAAAATATCTTACATGAAGAACAAATGATATTTAGGAAAGGAAGAAGCTGTACGTATTGTTGCGGGTTTTACCATCAAATAGGTTATAGAGAAGCGATGAGAGTTTAACCTAGAACCTACAAACGCATCTGACTTTAATAGACTTTGGAAAGGCATCGACATGCTAGATCGAAATAAACTATGGCACGTATTGGAACAAGGGGATACCCACCACACAACATTGAAACAATATACGTAATCTTCATAGAAATATAATAATCTCACGAAAGGAAAAACGAAAAGTATGAAGTACCCATTATGAAGGTAGTCAGACGGGTTATTGTATTTCTCTGACCCTCTTCGACGACGCCATCAGTAAATAAAATCAAGATTTTGATACAGCGATACAACTAAACCCAAAAATTCAATTCTATCGGTTAGTGACGTAATGCTATTCTAGAATGCAGAAGATAATCTTCAGAAAACTATATTCAACTTGAACAATACATATATGCAAACGCTAAACAGTATAAATGTATTCCTTGAAAAACCAAAAACCAAAAAGAAATTCTGGAACAAACACAAAATAAGAGAATGCGAATCTTCTTCTTCTTCTTCTTCTTCCTTTAGCTAGGAATTTCTTCCTGTTTGCCTGGCCTTTCTATTCGGCCGACGATGAGAACCAGCTCTGTATCCATCTCATGAGCGGTCGTCTTAATGGTTTCTTTCCCTTTGGTCGTTCTCTTTTACAAACTCGAGCCAGTCTTCCTCGATCCATTCGGTTTACATGGTCATTCCACTCTTTTTGTCCTTTTTTTTGGTTCATTTTACTACGTCTTGTATATTGCATCTTCCTCTAATGCTGTTGTTTGTTTGCCTATCTTGTAGCTTTAGGTCTAATATTGAACATAGCACTCTCATTTCTGTAGTTCTCATTATTTGTTATTCCAAATGATGTTTCTCAGGCATCCTGCTATCTGCGTTGCTTTTATTGATTGTCGTTGGACTTCGGTGATCAAGTCTCTGAATGCGAATCAAGTTATACAAATTATCCCATATGGTAGGAAAAGTGGATCAGAATCGGCGGCACTGAAATGTTTAGGTAGGGTTAAAGGTAGCATAAGAATTTAATATCTATAACTTTAAAGAGAAAATAAAACAACACAGTCAAGTCGAAGTAATCATGCAAATAGAATGTCGACAGAAAGTTTCCCACAAGCTGCCATGTTAGAGACCAAACAGACAAACGCATATTGGCCTGCTACGAACGCGATAGGTCGGAACAGGCTGTACAGCCATGAAGCGCTGAAGAAGAAGTAGACCAAAAGACATCTCTAGCAAATGCTAGGTTATTGGAGCACAAAAAGGAACTGTATGTTTAAATTCATAGCCTCCTGGGTCTTTAGATTTTGTGATGGATGGCGGTTGCAACTAATATACTTTACTGTCTGCAGTATCTCAAAAGCACTTAACATAAAATCCAGTTGCAAAAAATATATAATCGCGCATCTAAAGTAATTAATCTAATTTTAGTATTCGTTTGTATTCCAACACATGTATAACTGCCCATTGTGTTCTGATTTTATTAATAAATAAATAAGCTTTCTGGACATACTAATTATGGACCTTGTGCGTCTAGTACTTTCTGAAATAATCAAGTACAAAATATAATAAGCGTAACTGTTAGCTAATCTAGTAAATGTATATTGTTTTGAATAATATCCCAACAAGTTGATGTATCCTCAGCGGAAGTTGCATTGACAGTGAAGATAGCCGCGAATTGCATTCCCATAAAACAACCACATTGTCTGAACACAATTTTTTCATTTGCTTTAAAAATACTGATTCGATATAAAGAATTACAAAACACATATGATTTTGCCCCGTCTTTAATAGAAGCGTACAGCTCTGTTTTCTAATGGTGTGTTAGAAATATTTAAGATGTTACAGAATTAATATATTTACAGGAAATAAAAAAATCAAAACAGTAAAGCAAATTCATCGAGCATTCATTTCATTTCTTTTGATATCCCTTGGCATTTAAAACTTTTATATATAAAATAGCCCTACGGAACGCCAATGGCTTAACCGCTCATAGGCAAGAAGTAGAAGCATTCATAATCCACAATAAAATTGACATTTTACTTATAACAGAAACGCACTCCACTAACAGTACATACTTCATAGCATTAATAATTTTATATTATACCAGAACCCTTATCCAAATGCAGGCAGAAGAGCTAGCAGAGGCACTACAATACTAATAAGAACTCACATCAAACATTAAGAAATACAAAAGTTCGAACAGGATTACTTACAAGCTACAAGTATCATCATTGAAGACCTGCATGGCCCTTAACGATCTCTTTAGCATATGTTCCACCAAACTATCGACGAAATAGAGAAGGAAAATATAATACATTCCCTTGGTCATAGATTTTTACTGGTGGCGATTTTAATATCAAGAAAACACTATGGGGATCACGACTAACAACTCCTGGTATAGGTAGACTGTTCTATCAAATTATGCAAGAAATCAACCTTGGACACCTATCGACTACACCCCAACTTATTGACCCACAGATCCAGGAAACATTTCGGGCTTCTCTGTAACAAAGAGAATTGCTGCAGAATACCTTGCCATTGAATTAAATTTGGATCTGTACTGTGATCATACACCGATAATTAGTACCACATTTAGTGAGATTAAGAAACCACCAACAGTATTTAACAAGAGAACGTATTACTACAAACAATTTGTCGATCAGAAGGTAAACCTAAACATCCCCCTCAAAAACAATTTAGACTGTCATCCCTGCAAACAAGAAAGGCACTAACTGTCCAGCAGTCGTCTAAAAAAAATTGCCATAAAAAGAATCTGGCAAAACACCAGAAATACAGTAGACAAGAGAAGATATGAAAAGGCATCTAGAGAACTAAGGACAACTATTAAAAATCTTAGAAACTTATCTTTCAATGAGTATCTGGAAAACATCATAAATATATTAGAAATGGATTATTCCATATGGAAAGCCGCTAGAAACCCTAAACATCCCAAAAACCCAATCTCTCCTATTCACAGAGAGAATGGAACATGGGGGTTATATTTTACGTAGTGCTACGTGTAGAATACTTTCTACCCCAATGGAAAGCAGCAGAAATAATTCTCATACGAAAACCTCATAATGATCTAACATCCCACAGACCAATTAGCCAATGTTAAGCAAATTGCTGGAGAGACTGACAACTGCAACTTAAGAAAATAACCTGATTCCTGAACATCAGTTCAGTTTCAGAAAAGGTGATGGTACGGTTGAACAAATCCACCGGGTAACTGAGATCACCAACTTGACATTCAAAGAAAAGGAGTATTGTGCAGAGGCATTCCTCGACGTGAGCAAAGCCTTTGATAAGGTTTGGCTCGAGGGACTCCTCTATAAATGCAAAGAAGTACTCCGTCATATATATATCTTTCCTGTACATATGATTCTATAATGATGTATAGCGCATACATCATTATAGAATCATATGTACAGGAAAGATACTTTAGAGTCAAATAGGACTAAGAAGTGACTCTTTTATACCCTATAAAGGCACGAATATCATAGGGAAGCGTCCTGGGTCCAACGCTGTATTTCATGTTTACGTCGAACCTGCCTACAAATGAACAAACACGGCAACATTTGCCGACGACAAAGCTATACTTGCAACACACAAAGATCCCAACTCCGCCGATAGGATGCTCCAATACAGTTTAGATCAAATAAACCAGTGGACGAGCCTATGGCGCAAATAGATCAACGAAACCAAGTCTATATATGACTTTCATAAAGTGTACAGGAGTGTCGCGTCAAGTTAATATGTATAAACGGACATATGTCACCTACCTCAGGCTAAACTATTTAGGCATGTACTTGGATAATGGGCACAAACTGAGGAAACACTACTGGCTTCTGGGACCCAACTCGACATTTTCCCTTAACAATTTACTAGTGTATAAAGTGGCGTCCAAGCCAGCTGTTGGGGTCTGCTTCAATCTCAAACATTGAAATATTAGAAAGATTCCAATAGAAAATGTTGCTAACAATAGCCAACGTTCCATGTTTTATACTTAATAGTGAAATCTGCGACAGCTTAAAAGTGGCTTCAATCAAAGAAGAAGTGAGTGAGTGTAGTGCAAAATACTTAAATAAATTAGAATGGTATGCAATTGTGCTTGGTATGAACCTTTTAGACAATAGTGATGATATGAATAGACTGAAGAGATATAAAACCTTCGAAGGTTTAATTGAAATTGCTTTCTATTTTATAACAAATGTTTAAGAAATAACAGAGCTGACTGTCACTGAATAACAGCTCCCTTACTACTTACGACCTAAGTACCAACAAATGTATTTGCTTATAGTATTGTAAGATAATTATACTGATTGCAAATAGTACCAAATTATAAGAAACATTTTTATTGTGAAAGCCACTATTGGGGTTGAAGATAGGTGAACGGATATCGCCATATTACATGGCAACATAATTTAAGCCCTTTGATCGAAAAATTGAGGTTAAGTTTCACAAAACAAGCCTGTGTCGTTGTCGCTGGGCCACCCAGCATATACATAGGTATCTCCAAACGAATATAATTTGATATTAATAATAATAATAATAATAATAATAATAATTGCCTTTTATTGGAACGACAAAGTATGTATTGCATACATCCATACAACTTTTTTATTTATATGTGTTACCAGTAGCATAGTAAAGGTTGCATGTTCATTCCAAAGGGGCGAAGTTCAGATAACTACTAATGTACAACTAGTAGAGCTGCTCTTCCACTTAACCCCTTATTCATTATTTTTTAGATATAGTAAGGCACTATAGCCCAAATATTATTTTAGGGTAAGCGTAGTTCTAGATTCAGATTTCGAACTAATACATTAACAGAAACAGAGCAAAATCGAATAAAACATCAGTAAAATTTATAAGTAAAGTGGGTAATTAATTTGTGTTAGTTGATTTGGATTTTCAAGTAAGATTTGTTGGTATTGTAATTTAAACTTATTTGAAGACAGTCTTTTTAAATATTCTGGCAGAGGATTATAAATCTTTGCTACATTGTATGAAAAGGATCTTTCATATAAAGAATTTTTATGAAACGGAGGTGTTATCATATACTTATTACGTACATTAATATTATGAATATCCGATCTGAACTGTATCTTCTTGTAAAGATAAGCTGGTGTTTTAGTAGTAATAATTTTATGATATAAACTCGCGGAATGCAATAACCTTCTGTTTGACATATGCAACCAACTAATATCAGCTAATTTGTGGGAGATGTGTTCATGTCTTGATATACCAAAAATTAAGCGTAAACAAGAGTTTTGCATACGCTGAATTCTCTTAATGTCAATACTATCCAGGCAAGGTCCTTACACTATATCGCAGCAATTGAATTAAGACAGAACCAGGGACTCGCATAGCACAGTTTTAATTTTTTGGTTTAAGGAGAATCTGTTTTGAAATATAGCTTTAAGATTCAGGTATGCTTTACGCAAGATATTACAAATGTGTTGCCTAAACCTGAGTGTCTTATCAATCACCAATCCTAAATTTTTGCTGGAGCCTTTAATTTCCAAGACCGATCCCCCTATCGTAATATTGATATTATTTACAATATCATCTCTAGTTTTTGCTTTGCCAAATAGCATCACGACTTTTGCTGGCATTAATTTGCAAACCATGCTTTTCTGAATAACGAGCAAGGTTTGCAAGATCAAAATTAACAGCAGCATTTACATTTATTACATTTTTAGGATCAAATCTGTATAAGATTTAAGTGTCATCAGCATATAAATGATATTTACAAAATCTTAGAGATGTTTTAAAATTGCAAGTATATATTATGTACAATAAAGGTCCTAGTATTGATCCCTGAGGGACATCAAGTGTTAATGGCAATGCTTTAGATTTTAATTGGTTTGACACAACTATTTGTAAGCGGTGGGTGAGATAATTTTTAATGAACGTTCTGGCTGTTACATCAAAAGATACATCATGACTTATTGCATCAAATGCCTTTGAATAGTCGAGCATTACTGCTAAAGACAATTTATAGCTATCAATTGCTGTAAATATTTCGTCCGTTATGTTCAAAAGTGATGTTGTACAACTAAAGCCTGATCTAAAGCCAGACTGAGTCTCCGGAAGTATCTCATATTCATTCACAGATTGTCGAATGTGCAACAACATAATTTTTTCATGAACTTTAGAAAGGCAAGGGAGGATACTAATTTGTCTAAGATCTTTATAATTCGTTGGTATCGTAACTTTATCACGGCAATAATATTAGCAATTTTCCACTGATCCGGAAAAGTTGAATGACGTAAGCAAAAGTTTACAATATGCGTAAGATACGGTATTAAATAGGGACAGCAAAGTTTAATCATCTTTATACTAATGTTATCAGCCCCAACAGCATCTGTACTGATAGCAAGGAGGACTTTCATTACATCATACTCCGTTACCTCATCAAATTTGAATTGAGTCTGAAAATGTTTAAGTTGATTATTAGCATAAAAATTTAAGAGGTCGTCATTGTTAGTTTTAGTTAAAGGATTTAGCTGAATTAATGAATGCATTATTAATCTTATCAACATCACTAAGATGTTGAGGAACATCCACAGCTTGCGGTTTCTGATAAATATTTAGTTGTTTTCAGTTCTTTCCACCTTGGGACCATGTACATTCAGCTGAAACTCCATATATGCGTTCTCACGTTTGATTGCATTAGTTACGTAATTACGCAATGCTTTACAATAATCCTAATGATTCGAGTTTTTTGTTTGCTATTAATGTACTGAGAGATATTTAATTCTGACGACAGGCAATCCATCGAAACAAACTCAGACGTGAGTTCTGTTTTTCATGTAATCTCCCATCTCAACTTCCCTTGATCGTGCTGTATCCAAAATGCTTCTACTAATATTTGTCAGGCAATAGCTTTCGGCTAGTACTTAATCAGCTTTGTGTTAATTGGTTTGCTCGAAGGGACAGACCGTTAATTGTTTCCAATTTCAATGGTTTTGGTGGAACCATAATAGTGAAGATTTCTGTAGGTACAAATGTTTTATAATATTTCCTTACAGCGCATTTCCTGTGCGTTTTAATGTAAGAATTTTAATATTTTTATTATGATATATGAGGAGCCTTTGAACAGGCCAGTTTTCTTACGCACTTACTACTTGCTTTTAATAACCCAGACACCTCCTGAGTTTTTAATTTTCGAAGCGTTTTACGTAAAACCAATTAGAGACCAATCTTTACTGTTCTTCGCTGTTTGTTTTTCATTTTACGTCTACGTAATTTGAGAACTTGCACAAATATTCCATTAAGAAAGACGGAGAAGCAATTCTTAAACTAAAATTTCTACATGTTGACGGTTACGCTGCGAACAATTCTGATTGGAATAACGTTAAATTCGAGTCAATTCAAGTTCACTAAATACTTAAGTTTAACTATTAATTTACAAGAGTAGGGAATTTAAACAGACCTAAATTGTAACATATTTAGCAGTAATGTGGAAAACAGATTCGTTCGGAATAAATCTAAAATAATATAATGTATTTCCACGCCCTCAGACAGTTTCGCTCTGCATTAATAAGAATTCTCATTTTCCCAAAGATTTTCTCGGGGAAAAATTTCGTTTAGATCCCCTAGCTATTGATAGCCTTCTTAAATTTTCTTTGTGGGTCTTCTACGGCCTTTTATTGCAGTGTTTCACCTGTCCTTGCGTTTGTCGCCGTGGAAACACCTACTTCACCTGAACACCAAGTCAGCTTCTATTACCTACTGTACGAGGAAAAGCCAATTATCCATAGACTTGAACCTTACGTCTTCGTCTTGTAATTTGTCTAATTACCCCCGTAAAAAATTAATTAGTATTGTAATGCAACTCCTTCGTATCGTGCTCGCGGCGCGTTTCTAGTGCTCAACTCTATTTGCGCTTCTCTTTTAGCGTTAACCAACAAAATTAAACTTTCAAACAAAACTTAAGTTTTAGATAATTATCAATTATTAGACGTGTTTGCCTTTATGAACCCCTCTAATTGGATTTTAAAATCATATTTATTGTAGCTCATCTTAAACAAGAAATAGAGAAGCTTTTCTCTACTTATAGCTTCTACAGCTAAGCTTTTGTAATTTAAATTGGACTTTTAGTTATGAACTTAATAAATATTTTACGAAAACGGCAATCTTTTCGAATATAAAACAAGAGATAAAACAACTTCTCTTTGTTTTTCCGTCAGTCTGGGATTAGAATAATTAATTACCTTTCGCAATGTAGCTCAATTTCCCTGTTATTCGAGACGACTGGAAATTCACTTTAAAAATGTAACGAGGCTTGTTCGCAGATAAAATATCTGGTACTAAGACATTCCCATTTGTACTTTTATGACAAGCACTTAATGTACAACGAGGAAATAAAAAAAGCTTTGTTTAATAAATATCAAACTTCTGCTTCTATGAAAACGCTATACCTTTAAGCACTAAATGATGATACAGATTTCGCGAGTTACAAAGGAATCGCTATTACCTATTCATTTTCCTGCTTTATAGAAATTTTAAGATTTGCATTAAACAGCGATCTGAAAATGTACAAAAGTGGTGGTAATTGCAGAACTTGGAATAAAGGATAAAGAAATACATATTTCATGATGGAGTTTTGTATATCCATAATTTACTTTTTGTTTTTTAATGGCTATAAACCACCACTAAACTAATTAACTGCTTAATTCAAGCCTATACTCTACAGGGCATACAAAAACACAGTACAAGCAATCAAATGTTACAAGTACTGTCATTGTGCTTGCGGCCCCATTTTCGAGTTATGTAGGCAAAAAAAAAATGTGTGTTTAAATTATTAATAAGCAAGCATAACTTATTGTGTAGTAATATTTTTCTTATCACAGAGCGAACTTATTTTGTTTCAATATAAGATCAAATTAAATTGAGGTAATAAAAACAAACAATAAAATAAAAAAGAAACAAGCAATTAATACTTCTTAATATTTATGCTACCAGTATTATCTCTTAATTTTAATCGGTTATATGTTAATACACTGGTAGTATTATTTATTTATAAGCCTCATGTATGGGAATGAAATAAAGTTTAGTTTACCGAACTGTACATTGTGTCTCTCGACGACATAAACAAGCTTATAAGTTTTTTAATAATTTATGTGTATATGGGGGTCAAAATAGCCGTTGCAAAATATCGGCATCAAAATAGCGCCGGGTGAAAACAGTGCCGGATAAAAATTAACGAAGGGTAAATAATGGAGCTGTTAAAATTTGCGGTTGGTAAAATTAGCGCCAGGTAAAAATAGAAGTTGGTAACAATCAGAGGTTGGAAGGCTATTTCATAAAAATAGCGACGATACACTACTCTCTACTAGGGTGAAAATGTATCGAGCTCTCGCTCCTCGCTACTGAGCAAGAAAAGTATCGAGTAGCGTTGTTTATAGTAGCGGCTGACGCTACTCGCTACTTGACACCATTAGAATTGTGCCATGGAACATTAATCACTGCACTGCAGTCTTCCGTAATTTACGCTTCACGAATAATTACAATTCACGAATAAAATGGAAATATATTCTTTGAGGTTTTCGCGGTTTCTCGAACTGTCAATATTACAATTTACTTTCGGCTTAGACCGCGTCGTCATTTGGGAACTATACCCAGCTTTATCAGGTAAGGCCCAACCTGTAGCTTGTCTGCCTTTATAAGCATTTGTTCTAGAAGTTTGAGCAATATTTGTTCGTAGGCCCTGCCTGCCTAAACAGGGCCGTGTGCTTATATTAATCAAACCTTGGGGTGGACAAGGATTTGATCTTGATGTATTTTGTTTGCTGGACAATAATACTTAATCGGCTTATACCTGTTAGCTGTTTGTGAACCTATACAAACGAACGTTTCGCAAGACATTGCGGCTTGTATCTTCAGAGTGAATAGAACACTGAACTCAAATCCGGGAAGCGGAGGTATTTAAACCTCTTTGAGCCAGTCGGGCAGAACTACGGAGTTCTGGTTGGTTGTCACCGGTGGGCAAAGACACAGATCCGTAAAGGATCATATATCAAATTTAAAATCAACCGGGATCTACAATATCCCTTGCTCCTGCGGCTCAAACTACATCGGACAAACTGGTCGTTCCATTGAGTTAAGATTGCGAGAGCACAAAGGTGATTGCAAATATAAACGCATCAGAAAATTTGGACATAAGATGGACTTTGACAACGCTCGGGTACTCGCCAGAGTGCCTCATTACTTTCCTCGTATGGGTTCACAAACAGCTAACCGGCATAAGCCGATTGAGTATTATTGTCCTGGAAAACAATATACATCAAGATCAAATCCTTGTCCGCCCCAAGGTTTGAATACTATAAGCACACGGCCCTGTTTAGGCAGGCAGGGCCTACGAACAAATATTGCTCTTCTAGAGCAAATGCTTGTAAAGGCAGACAACCTATATGTCGGTCCTTACCTGATAATGCTGGGTGTAATTCCTAAACTGGAAATGTTTGAAATTCAACCCGCCCTTATATACTTACAAATTTCTAGGCCGCTACTATCTTCGGCTTCTGGGGCCAATCAAAAAAGTTCAATATTTATATAGACTTTGGTGGTAGGGATTTAGAAAGTAGCATAGGGATGCTTGTTAAATCACAAGAACATTAGCGGGTTTCTTCGTGTATTTATTAAAACTAGGTATTTATTAAATACCTGGTTTACCTGGTTTACCTGGCAAAGAGGCCAGGGGGTACTTGTTCAAGAGAAAATTAGTTGGGAATATTTCTGTGGAAATTAGCCGTTTATATTAATTTTTTTGAAAAATACAGTTGCATCGAAAATAGCGAGTAGTTTTGTAGCGCGCTACCAAAAAAAAAGTAGTGGGCTCCTCGTGCACAATACTTTTTACAAATAGTAGCGAGCTACCTATTCCGCTACTAAAAAATTAAGCGCGCTACCTTCCAACCTCTGGTAACAATAGTAATGGGTAAAAATAGGTTTGTGAAAATAGCGCTAGGTAAAAATAGCAGCGGGTAAAAATAGCGCCAGGTAAAAATATCTCCTAGTAGAAATAGCGACTGGTAAAAATAGCGGTTTGTGAAAATAGGGGTTTGTGAAAATAGCGCAGGGTAAACATAGAAGCAGGTTAAAATAGTGGCACATCAATTTATCTCCGGAAAAAAATAGTGACTGGTAAAATGTACTGCTGGTCAGATTAGCGCTGGGTAAAAATAGGAGTCGGTAACATAGCGCCGGGTAAAAAGAGGTTCATGAAAATATCGGTTGGTGAAAATAGCGCCGAGTAAAAATAGCAGTTGGTAAAAATAGAGGCAGGCAAAAATAGTGGCAGGTAAAAATAGCGGTTGGTAAATATAGCGGCTTTCAGAAATAGAGGTTGATGAAAATAGCGCCGGCTAAAAATACCGGTTGGTAAAAATAGCATACGGGTAAAAATAGCGGTAGATAAAAATAGCGCCGGATAAGTATAGAGGCTTTCAAAAATAGAGGTTGGTGAAACAAGCGCCGGGTAAAAATAGCGGTTGGTAAAAATAGCGACGGGTAAAAATAGCGGTTGGTAAAAATAGCGACGGGTAAAAATAGCGCCAGGTAAATATAGCGGCTTTCAAAATTAAAGGTTGGTGAAAATAGCGTCGGGTAAAAATAGCGGTTGGTAAAAATAGCAGCGGGTAAAAATAGCGGCAGATAAAAATAGCGCCGGGTAAGTATAGCGTATAGCGGTTATCAAAAATAGAGGTTGGTGAAAATAACGGTTAGTAAAAATACCGGTTGGTAAAACTAGCGGTTGAAAAAATAGCGACGGGTAAAAATAGCGGTCGGTAAAAATAGCGGTTGGTAAAAATAGCGGTTGGTGAAAATAGCGGTTAGTAAAAATAATGGCGGGTAAAAGTTGCAGTTGGCGAAAATAGCTGTTGGTGAAAATAGAGCCGAGCACAAATAACGGTTGATGAAAATAGCGCCCCGTAAAAATAGCGGTGCTAAAAGTAGCGGTTGGTAAAAATAGCTATTGGTAAAATAGCGGTTGGTAAAAATAGCGATGGGTAAAAACAGTGGCGGGTCAAAATGGCGCTGAGTACAAACTGTGGCGTCAAAACAGCTGCGGGTAAAATTAGCGCCCAGTAAAAATAGTGCGCAGGACATAAATAGCGGTTGTAAAAATAACGGCAGATAAAAATAGCGCCGAGTAAATACAGCGGCTGGTAAAAATGGCGATTAATAAAAATATCGACGGGTAAAAATAGCGCTGGGTAAAATTAATGGTTGGTAAAATTAACGCTGGGTAAAAAAAATGTCGCCGTTGAAATAAATAATTTTACTACATGGTTTGCACGACTTCAAATAAACAGTAAGTCGATAAAATGGGTAAAGTAAATTCAACAAAGAGCTTTCCGTTTGGTAGAACACAGTCATAATCCTACTATTTTTGAGTATTTTCGCACATTCAACTCTCTTTTTTCTTTGACTATCATTAAGCAATCCGTCTTAGAATGGGAAATTTTAGGTTGGGAATTTTAAAGCGTTCAGAACTAACTAACCTATTTTTCACGTGACACCCGAATTGGTTTATTAAGTTCAATATATACAGGCTTGTAACTGGTCGGTAACCCTTAGCAGCAGTTATGCCAATACGCTGCAAATTAATTTTGCATTGCGCGGTGCAGAATTAGATGCGACAGGTTTAATAGATGTGTTGTTTCAGATTAACAGCGGGAAATTGCGTATGTAGTTCTAGTGCGCTACGTAGGTATGCACGAGCTTTGAACATTGTTCTAGTGTAACCATGAGATTGAGCATTATTGGATATAATAGCTTTAGATGTGATTTGACACGGGCTTTATATTCATAAAGGGTTATGCGATAATTGTGATGTCGCCATGGACGTAGCTTGAAACCACTAGCGAATTAAATGGATTTCCGTACGTTCAGAGAAATTTAGTTTACCATGTTACAAATCGTTATACATGTAAAAATAATGGAAAGGTTAATATTTGAAATTCTAAATTAAATCGCTTTGTACCGAAAACCTTCCGATATAAAAAGAAGATTAATACCGTTGGTAAACCCTTTTGGAAATGCTTGTGAAGGTAAAGCAGATCAACCCAGAATTTCACACTTAATCAAGCAGAATATATCCTTAAATTTTTATAACCGCGAAACGCATTTTCTTCAGCACTTTCCACTTCGAAGATACACGCTTGATTTATTCAATGAGTGTAAATGGATGCTGATAAACTGAATGGCTCGGGGAAAATAAATATAGGTTCTGTATTTGACGGATCGTCCATGAATTCACTGCCCTCGCAATATTTTGCGGTGCATTAACCTGTAATGTGGGGTGATATCTTTGACTGCTCCAACCTAACCCGTATTTGGACGCCCAAAAACAGCTTTTGTTTTAAAATGGCGCAAATTATAACGGCTGACCGTGCAGCAAGCAACTCGCTTTGAGCAGCAGCTTTGAGCGCTTTCTGGCAATTAAAATTAATTACACATTTCGAAAGCAATTGAATTAGCAAACGGTGCACCCTCCCGCCCCTTGCGTGAAATGAGGTTTGACTGAACAGATTAAATTGCTAATTAGTATCTATACCCTATTTTGTTTCATTTCCGTAATAAAAATTTTACAATTCAATTCTGGTACTAAATCAAAGTGCTTTATTCGAACTGAAATATTCCGTTCTCGCCGCATTTGCATTGATTTAGTAGTTCAAATATGGCTGCTGAGGTCAATTCAGTACCATAAATTTCCAAGATCCTTGTATTTCAGTGTGCGAAAGGACTCGGTAACCTACTAACTATAAAAATTGGGAAAGCTAAAATGCGTTTATAACTGACAGTTCAATAGACTCAATAGCAATACCTTCAGACCGACCCCTTTCAGCTGCCAATGAACTCAAATTTGTCAAAGCCAGGCAGCGCAAAACAAAACCGCCTCATTAATATTCCAACAAGGAACACGTCTTATGAATAGGAACCCTTGCCAATTTTCCAATAACGCGATTGATTAACTTGGCGGGCAAATGAAGCAGCAGAAAGCACAAAGAAAAAAAGGAGAACTGGTTGATTGCAAAGACTTCTGTTTACAATAGGAAATTTGCACGTTCTGAAACAGCAGAAACTGTTTCTTATGTTTGCTAACTTTTCGTGACTGAATAAATTAAAGTCGATTTTCCTAAGGAAATAATATTTGAAAGTTTGAAACTAACATGTTTGGTGAAACAGTAGATGTTAAGGGTCAAGCTCACATTGGGAAATAGCTTTTTCAATCTTTGACAGCTAAAATTTACAAATATTTGAGTGTTTTTGAAGCAATGCGATCAAAACCAACAATATTTTGATAATGATTCAACTGAAACTAGAACAAACTATTAACGAAATGGTATTTTTTAATTACTCTGCAACTTTTTATGTACTTATCAAGAAAAAACTGATTATTCTAAATTGTAAATACTGAAAGTGTCAAATATATTTTTTGAGGATTTCGCGGTTTCTCGAACTGTCAATATTACACTTTACTTTCGGCTTAGACCGCGTCGTCATTTGGGAACTACACCCAGCATTATCAGGTAAAGCCCGACCTGTAGCTTGTCTGCCTTTACAAGCATTTGCTCTAGAAGTTTGAGCCATATTTGTTCGTAGGCCCTGCCTGCCTAAACAGGGCCGTGTGCTTATATAAATCAAACCTTGGGGCGGACAAGGATTTGATCTTGATGTATTTTGTTTGCCAGGACAATAAAACTTAATCGGCTTATGCCTGTTAGCTGTTTGTGAACCCATACACACTAACGTTTCGCAAGACATTGCAGCTTGCATCTTCAGAGTGAATATAACACTACAGGTCGGTCCTTACCTGATAATGCTGGGTTAGTTCCCAAATGACGACGCGGTCTAAGCCGAAAGTAAAGTGTAATATTGACAAGTGTCAAATAGTTAATCAGCGGAAACGCATACTTCCGTTAAATAGGAAAAATAGGCGTACTTTTTGGTTATCTATCTACATCTACATTTACATGTCAATAATATTTAGTGCAATTTCTTACAATTTATTTAATATACCGTCCCCCGACGTGAGGTCACTACTTCGTGTACGTAATCTTTAGACCAAATATAGTTAAACATACTAATAAACTTATGCCCTAAAGTAAACCTTTTGCAAAATACAGAGTTTATTTATTAAATAATTACAATTTTAGCAAATCCAATATTTATTTTTATTTTAGTTTAAATTCACTATAAAGTTTGTTCAAAATGGCCACCGTTGCTCTCAAGACACAGTCTCGCTTTTCTTAAGAGAGATCTGGTTGCCCTACGTAACATATGATTGTTATTCCCAATTAGTTCAGTTGCCTCAAAAATGCGTCTCCTAAGATCTTCAACAGTCTCTGATGGTATTTGGTATACCACATCTTTCATATGGCCCCACAAATAATAATCTAAACCAGTTGAGTCCGAAGACCTTGAGGGCCAGGGGTGCTGTTCTCCTCTACCAATAACACGTCCTTCAAATCGTGGATTCAAAAATGGTTTTACACGTAACGCAAAGTGTGCAGGGGCGCCGTGATGCTGATACCGCATACCATGCCTGCTCGTCAGAGGGACATCATCTAACGATCCTCCTAAATGATCTAGATCTAGAAAATTTAAATATCCGTCGACGGTTAAATAGTTCTCAAAAACGAATGGACCAATGGGCATATTATATTATATTATATTATATTATATTATATTATATTATATTATAGTATATTATATTATATTATATTCCACATCAGATATTTACTGACAACCTATGTTGATAATTTGACACTGATTTCGTGTGGATTCTCCAAATCACAAGAGTGGCTGTTTTTTCTGTTCATTAATCCATTCCTTGTAAATGTTGCCTCGTCCGTGAATAAAATTGTATTACGTAGGTTTCGATTTTGAATGATCCAGTGACAAAATTCCATATGACTAGCGAAATCTGTAGGGAATACGGCTCAAACAGGCTGGATACGAAATGGACTAAACCATGACATTTTAATGTCCTCCAAATTCGCATTCGTGGTACATTAACTTGTGCAGACACACGACGAACAGAGGTGTTGGGATTATTATCAATTTCTCGCAGTATGTTGTCCTCATTGTCTAGTACTTGCAATTAATTTTAAACAATTTTTATATACTTCCTTCCATCATCTGCAGGATTTAAAGAAGATTCAGGATATAATTTTTGAGAAATGTTATAAAACTTAGACTTCTTCCACGACTTCTTGACGATTTGAAAATATGCTTTTCTTGGAAAATAACACCAATAAACCCTATCTTTAAATATGTAAATTATGATCATCCTACAGAGGTATGCATAGCTCTGCAGATCCATCACATTCCAGTCGACATTATGTGTTTATTGAGAACAGCTGAGCGCTTAGTATGCAAAACAGACCGTAATCGTTAACTTGAATACACAAATTCGGACTAATATACAACGCGGTTGAAAGTTGTAGCGTACAAGTAATCATTAAAAACTACACTTGGCCTATGAACTTGGGGTATTTTATTTTAGACACTTCTTGTAAACTTCCTGCTGTCATTTTAAATAGCTTTAAACAAGATTTACGTGCTTCGGAGAGCACGTAAAGCCGTCGGTCCCGGTTGTCATACGAATACCTTTGACAATCGTAAATCATGTAGTGGAACTTCTCTTCTCTGTTCAACGGGTTAGGCTAGCCTCCTGCTCGCCATGCGTGCAAAGGGGGTACACAGAATCTACTGAATGTAGGTAATTAACAGGCCATTGGTTTATACATAGAAGAAGAAAACCAAGATTTAGAACGAAATTTTATTGAAATATTTTTGTAGTGGTTTCTAACATCAATAATGTATGCCTTTTAAATTTCTAGTACCTAAATATAATATATATATATATATATATATATATATATATATATTGTGGTGATATACCAGTGCTGATGTCTTACTTCAACAGAATTTTGTAATTTGTGTTACTTATGTTTTAATTTTACTTGGTTTATAAAATAATGACTGGCACATCAAAGCATGTAAACAGGAATGTTTATTCTATTTTTAGAATAAACGTTGGCATAGGACAAATAAGATTCCTGAAACGTTTTAATTGGCCAGATGGCAGGGTTGTCGGGGAAATGGATAAATAATAAGAGAGTTTTTTCCAAAAGATAAAAAGCGGCGGATGTGTTTGAGAAACACTGTAATCCGAGCTTATATTTGAAATTCTAAATCATTTAATAACAAATGTTAATTTGGTATGGATTATATTAAGGCATTGTAATATTATAAAACTATTAAACTTGGACTTTGTTGGGAACTTGGAATCTTTTATTTGAATACTGGTAGAGATTATGACAACGTGGTACGAAGGTGATATGAAGGTATGGAGTTATAATTATTGGGCGACCCAGAGACCCTATGAGAGCTAGTCCGGTAGAAAATTGAAGTTTGGTTTGACAGAAGCTATTACTGTATTGGGGGTGTACGTAGCTAATTGTACGCGATAATACTGTTAACACTGGTAAAGAGCAGTTATTATACATAGCAATATATATGTATATATATATATATATATATATATTGTTGTGTTATAACATGCTCTATTTGAGATACGTTTAGCTATTGCTAATTCTAATAAAGCTAATTTAAGCTACCCTGTATAAAATAAATTCTTTAATAACACATAATTAAAATACGTGGTAAATGTTAGCTTCCGATCCAAAAATTTGGTCTTTTGTTTCTGTGTAACTTGACTTCCAGGTTTCAAAACAAGTTGTTGTGTTGCGCTTCACCTTTAGGAAAACGTAGAAGATACTTTTCAACCTTATTTGTGCATTCTTGAACTGTAATTTCACAAATATTAGTAAAAACATAATGGTTTCGACAACTAGATATAATATTGTTAATTTGTGAATGTAATACTTTTCTTCAGAGAAAAATATGTTTGAAATAATGTTCTTATGTATGTAAAGAAGGTGTGCGTTAATTTTTATTAACTTTGAATATGTTTACATTAATTTATTTAATTAATTGAAAATTTAATTGTCAACTTTCTTATGCTTTATTGGAAATAGCTCGTGCGAGGTATCAATTTATACGGAAATTTTGCGAGGAACATTTTGGTGTTTCCTTTTTTACTTTAATTATAAGGAAGTTATTGTAGTTTATAGAAATTTGTATTTTAGTTAATTTAAATATGCAATTTGATTGGCGGAACCCTTTCGGGTTGACAAAAAAAATTGAAAGTTTTGTTCCGCACCCCAGAACGGAAAAAAATTGTAAAATTTTTGGTTCAAAAAACAAGTTAGTTGCATTTTATCGCTCCACAAGGAAGTACCTTTATCAAACGGCTCAAATTATTATATTTTATGTTCGAGTTTATGTAATTAAGTGTTGTTTTCCCCTAAGTGTGTGAAATATTGAATTTTATCGAGAAAATTACGATATTTGGCAAGAATTGAAGTTAGCGTGGGTTGATTCTCACTTGCTTAAGAAGCAGCGTCATTCGTTAGTGTGCGGTTTCAATTTTGACAAGTACAAATTTAAACGTCATTGAAATATAATTAAATTTTGAGGTTAGATATGTGGATTTCGCTTTTACCTATCCAAAAGGCTATTACTAGTGATTTAAAATTGGGAAAGCACTTACTTGCGTACATCTAATTGCTGTTTCCTGTGTTTGGACATCCCCAACTGCAGTTATCCACGTTTATTTAGAAAAAGAAAATCCAAGGACAACGCACTTGCCGCACAACTGACCACGAGCTGCATACAGGAAGGTATCACGCGTAGCCGCCACATTTGAATTATTTAAAATTCAGGTACGAGGTTAAAGTTACAATACAAAAAAATAAATAAATGAACATATAAATAAAAACTTTGTAGTTGTTTATTGTATTTAATTTTGTATGAAAAATTTAATTTATATGTTTTTGTTAAGGGAAAGCACAGATAATTGTGATTTAACATGAAATGGTAATTTGAATTTCCCTATGTTTTCTTTTGTTGTGTATGTTTGTTGCCAACTAGAAAAGTTATATAGAACGACCAATTGTAGCAGCTTCCCTGAGATCACCTTAAAAGGTTTGTGAAAATATTTAACTTGTGTTGGTTAAACAATGTATTAATTTTGTTCATGGCGCCCAACATAGTAAGTTTAACCAGCTACAATTTCATTTATCGTATTACAATTCCATATGCTGTATGTATTTGTAATACGTCAAAAAGTTGTATCACCCTCATTATTAAAGCTATCGAGTTCGGGAAAACCGTTCTGTATTTGAATTAAGTTGCTCTAGCGGATTCTTTGCTAAAGTTTTTAAATTACGATTTTTGTAAAAATGGAACTGAAAAACAAGTCTAATTTCCGTTTCCGGTGTCGAACGCCTCAAGGAAAGATTTGCTCCAATGGCTTTCCCTATAGGTCCAATTTCCGTCTCGATACTAGGGGTTAGAAAAATAAAACCATGTGAAAGAGTCTTGACAGCTCCAAGAGCACCATTATATTAAACATAATAACCTTTTTCACTGAAAGTAGGTTTGTTGTTTCAGTGAAGATTTAATATGCAAATTTTAGGTACCAATGCATCAAAACAAAGCAAGAATAATAAGCTAAATCATCGTGAATCGCGTCAGAAAGCTACATTTTGAGATATTAATACCAAAAACTTCCGCAAGATAAATGTTTAGATCTAGGAGCATCTGCTGTGAAAAATTGTGCCCATGCCACGAGAAGGAAATAGAACCTCAAGTCACGTTAGCATAAATCAGAATTTGCTATTATTCTGCGTAATTTTGTTGTCCCGAAAACAGCACGGAACGTGCGCTCGTATAAATTTCAATTTATTACAACCGCCAAACTAAAACGCCAAAGCTAGCGTACGACAGACGTTATACATTCGGACATTTTAAATTCTAAAATTATTGGCAAGATTTCATTAGGAGATAAATTTCGCGACTTGTCTGGGGTGCGAAAATCTCTGCATTCCAGCTATAAAGAAACGGAAATCAAAGCCATCACATACTACAGACGTCCGAGTCGGCCAATGACGTTGAATCATGAGGAGCCGGGCAATTTGTTCAGCTTTTCTGCCTCCAGCAGTAGGAGCGGATGGAAAATACTCTTTACGAGTGATAGCTATCCCTCTGTGACGCGAATTTCATTAACCAACAATAGCTGTCGTGCTGGATCACACTACTAACATGAAATGTCGGAGGAATCTCAGCGGAAAATGCCCGATGCAGCTCTTCTACCCGAAATCAAACTTATATATTCTTATTGATTCATACTAAAAGCAAAAGTTTTTTATAAGATAATTTGTCTGCGTGTGTATGGCATAGGGCAGTTGTGAGGATAATCGCTTAGAATGGAAACATAGGAAAATTCTTGTTAAAGTAGTTCTAAAAAGAACTGCATTAAACTAAACAGTGTTGCAAAATGCGGGTTAAAACAGAAAGATAACAATTTTTAAGAGGAGATAGAAGTAACAACATGTATATAAATTAATCGAACAGGTGAACTTTTGAACGCTCATATTTTATTAAAGCGGTAATTAATTCCAACTTTAATTAAAAAAAAAATTTAGCATATTACCATATTCAGTGGTGTATATATTGTCGTATATATGCTCAGTTTCATATGAAATGCACCACCCGTTAAAAATAAAGCTACGTGTTAGAAAATTTGCTAAAATAATGTTGTATTATTGCGTATCAAATGATCACTATTTCCATTAAAAAAATAAAGTGGTTGTGGTGTTCGTCTACTGTCTTTCATCAACTTGTTGCTTAGAAACAAAACAATATCTAGTAAACATTAATTAGTTGTTTCGAGATTTTGTTACATTTTGTGACAGAATTAATGTTTTAAAATGCCTCCAGTAAGACAACGTAGAAATTTTAACCACATTTCCGATGTTGATAGAAATAGAATTATCGGCATGAAAGAAGCTGGACCATACTACAGTTGCACGAATATGGTCTGCTTGGTCAGAAGAAGGCATTCAGCGACATCGTCCAGCTGGTAGACCTCCAAGTAGTAGCAATGTTTGTGAAGATCGACTTCTTTGAAGAATAGTTACAGAAGATTGCTTTCAAACAACAAGGTTTGTTGCTGTAGACTGGATGCGAGCTCTTCACCGCCGCGTGTTATTGGCAAAAATTTACAGAAGAATCTCTTCTTTTGGACTGCGATCTTACCGCCCATTCCAACGGCTCGCTTTAACTGCACATGACAAGGCTGTTAGGCTTGCTTGGTGCCAAGAGCAGCAGCATTTGAATCAGCAATGGAACGACATTGTCTTCAGTGACGAATCAAGATTTTGTTTGTGGGCAAATGACGGCAGTAGGAAGGTACGTCGATATCGAGGAGAAAGACAGAATCTAGAGTTTGTTAAAAGACGCCATACAGCTTCAACACCTGGAGTTATGGTTTGGGGTGCGATTTGTTTCGGTAGAAGATAACCTCTTGTGTTGTAATGAAGTTCCAGGCCTACAACTCGAAAATTTTATTTATAAAAATTGTATGTAGGTTATTTCACGACCTACGCGCTGGTGGCGCGTCAAGTCATAAACCAAGTGCGTTCCCCCACGTCTACAAACTCCGACCGGAGGTCACCGAATTAGAACAATGCGACAAACGAGTATAAAGGCAGCAACTTCAACGAATTTGAATTAATTCTCCTGAGAGAGCCTTCCTGGTAACTTCCTAGAATTCTCCTGAGAGAGCCTTCCTGGCAACTTTCCTAGAATTCTCCTGAGAATTTTCCTGAGCTTTCCAAGATCATAAACCGTGAGGTGTCTCACGAAATCCGAATCCAGACCTTAAAACCGGAGGTTATACTTCACGTTCTTTACAGATCCGAAGTCCGAACCCAGACCTTCTGAAGCGGGAGGTGATACCTCACGTATTTTCTTTGTATTCCGTATCCAGAACCCATACATTTAATTTGGGAGGTTCTACCTCACAAATCCGATCAAATCCCGAGCACATAGCGGGAGGTTGTATTTCACGTACTCTTTCTTTCCGACCCCAAACAAATACCGAGTCCCAAAAATTATTATTCCGAAAACAAGGTCAATTAAAATTATTTTATTCCATAGATCACGGATCCAGAAAAGCAGTAAATAATTTATTCCATAATTTAGGTGGCGTGCATCCGGCCGTGGAACCAGGTGTCAAAAGGGGAAAATTACATTTTCCCTGGATCATAATTTAAAATTGGGTCAAAGGTACTTGACCTCGTAATAACTTTGATTAATTACATACCGTTTGTATTTCAGCTTCAATAGGTGAAATCCCGTTCCAGCTGACCTTTTGATGCGAGTTACACCTTCTAAACAACCACAGAGTTACAACAATTATAACAATAATTATTATTCTGTTAAAATCCAGATTTAAGTAGTCAGCCATCTTGTAGCCAGCACCAGTGAAATGCAATACAGTTAACACCGCAAATCCAAACATTAAATTAGTAGTAGCCGGGCACGTTTTAGATTAGTTGAACTGTATTTTGGTTAACTCTAATTGGAATAACAGTGAAATACAATACAGTTAACACCGCAAATCCAAACATTTATTTCGCAAACACTCATTAATTCCGGAAATTAGTAGTACCGAAGCAGGTTTTAGACTAGTTGAACTATATTTTGGTGATCTTTAATTGGAGTAACCGTGATATACAATACTGTAAACCCCGCAAATCCAAACATTTACTTCGTAAACGCTCGTCATATCTAAAAATCAGCAGTAGTTGAGCTTATTTTAAGTTATTTGAACTATATTTTGGTTATATTTTAACCGGAACATACCAGTTTAAAACGTTGAATATCAAAAAGTTCTGTAATCTGCTTTACAATAAGTGTAATTATTGTAATCAGCGTAGTGGGCAAGGAAGTACGTCTCTGGTTCTTCAATTTATTGGAAATTTTATTACAAAGCCGTGTATTTAATTATATGTAGTGGTGTTAAGGCAATCAATGTATTGGTATATGAGTTGTCCTATCAATTTTGGAAGTTGAACAACATGGCGTTTTAGGAAACTTTGAAAACATTTGTACAATTACACTAATAACAATACCGACAACCAATGCTAAAAGTGTGTGATACAAGACAAAGTAAAACATCCGGCCTGAGTCGTGTATCTTCTATCATTTGTAGGAATTTAAAGGAAACTTAAGCAAACATTAATGTTCGCAGTTTCTATATCAAACAATCGCCAACAGGTTTAAACTGCGTATGCTAATCTAATATACCTGACATTGATACATCACGTCTTCTATATTTTAAATGTTAGTCACTAAGGAACAAAAAACTGCCACAAGGAACTATTAGCTAAGAGAATGAGCGCAAATAATGTGTATAGCAATGTTCAAACAAATATTTACTATTCGCATTCATTAGTAGCCTTTCTGTGATACTGAGTGGAAGGAACTCACTCTAAAATTGATTTGAAATACATATTCAACACCTAAGAGCCCCTTTGATCCCCCAAAAGAAAACTAATGTGAATTCCTATATTTAATGGTTTATCTAAAAAATGGCGTTACAGTTACTCTTATCTGCATTAAGTTCTAAGACGAGCGGTTTTCTTGTTCTATAAAGTAGAACCCGTAAATATATTATTTTTACTCGTTGTCCAATGCGTAGTTTATTTCTGGAAAATCGCCTTCTCCATTAAACTAAAAATTAATGGGTACCTCATTTTTAACAGCCTACTTAAGAAAGAAATGTTTATTTCATGCCCTTTTCCATCCTACCAAAAATAAAATTATAAATGCGTAACTTTTACACCGTACTCAAAAACAACATTACATTAGAAAGCAATTTTCCATTAATTAAAAGTAAAGATCTTTAAATACATATCAATGAAATTATGTTAGAACTACAGAAATACATTTCACTTCTTAAGGGTCAGTCCTCCAATGTTCCGATAAAGTTCCAGACAAGTTAACACTTAAATTTATCCTCCTGTTATCTTATTTTCTGCGTTTCAGTCGTCCAATAGTCTACGTCAGGGCTGTCCAACTGCAAGTGCCCCAAGGGCCGCTTAAAAAAAAATACGGTTTGGAGGGCCGCATTATAAAATACTTCGTATGCAACTTTATCAGTGAGTTTTAATAGGTATGGTATACAAAGAAAAAACGCGTTTGTATTATTATTGTAATTTATTCAAAAAATATCAAATTACAAAAAAATTAGTAGGAAATTTGAGGATGTTGGTTTTCACTAACTAATGCATCAATATTAACTTTAATATTTGTTGTTGTTAAACGAAGCAACTGAGTAAGTGACTTATCAGAGAAGGAACATCTATATTTTGAATTTATAAATTTCATGTTGGAAAAGCTGCTTTCGCAAAGATACGTGCTTCCCAGCATTCAGCCCAGTGTAAGCCCTAAGTTTCGCAAGTTGGAGTATCGTTCTTCTGGCAGCAACTTGAAAAAGTCCAATGCAGTTTCAGTTCTTCCTTGGTAAAAAGGATCTGATTGCAAATCACACAATTCCAGTTGAAGGTCTGCTCTGCTTACATTCTCAACTGAAATTGTAAGGGGCTGAGTAAAAACTGAAATATCTCTTTCGATTTTTTTAAAGTCGCTAAATCGATTTTCGAATTCTTCTGCATTTGTGTCAATGTATTTTATGTGAGGTAAATTTGAAACTTCCTCAAAATCCTTCATTTCTTCAAAATGCTCTTTACAACTTGGAAAAAATGAAAAATTATTTTTTTCTAATGAAGACTTGAAGAGCTTAATTTTATTCTTAAATCCATTTGTGTCCAAATAAGTTGGCAATATTCTGCTGTTTTCCTTGTAGCTTCAAATTCAATTCGTTAAGGCGAGATGTCAGATCTGTTAAAAATGCAAGGTCTGCTAAAAATTGTGCATCTTCATCTTCATCTTTAAGGAAAATAGGAATCTTCTTGCGTAGAGCGAAGAATCGTTGCAAACAGTTTCCGGCGCTTAACCAACGAATATCGGTGTGAAGTAGCAAGTCCCCATATGTAGCCTCTACTTCGGCTAAAAAATCACGAAATGTTCTGTGAGTCAAAGCACGATTGCGCCCTCTAATAATATTAGTTATTTTAACAACCACTTTCATGACATTCATTTGACGTAAGGATTTTCCACATAGGGCCTCTTGGTGAACAATACAGTGTATCACAGGACAGTTGATGTTGTTTTGTTTGAAGAGTGCTGCAAATCCAATTTCAGTTCCTATCATAGCCCTGGCTCCACCAGTGACAATACAGGAACATTTATCGAATCCCTCGTAGTCTGACACCACCTTATTTACAGCTTCAAAAATATCCGTACCCTTGGTTGTACCGTGGAGAGGAATAAGATCAAGCATCTCCTCTGCTACACTGAAGTCGTGTTGAATAATTCGGAAAAAAATTACTAGCTGGCTAATGTCGGACAGATCAGTGCTTTCATCCATGCATAGCGAAAAATATTTACATTTTTCAACCGTGTCATGCAGTTTTTTGAATATACAGGGTGTCCGGTTACTACACCGAAAACTCTCGACTGCAGTTTCGACGGACTAAATAGAGACGATCTATCGAAAAAAAGGTTAATAAAAAGTTTTTAGTTTTCGAGTTATAAGGCTTCAAAGTCGATGGAAAAAAAATGGTTATTTCTTTACTGTGTCCAAATGAGTCAACGAATCTTCTTCAAACTTGGTATGATATTGGATGCCATTAGGGTGGTCCTTATTGTAAAATATCGTCAAAATTTACAAATCGTATCACAAGTTGTCATGAATATGCTACTCTTGGAAAGCTCAGAACTTTTTGTACGGGCAACATTTTACAAATTTGATGCGTACTTATACAAGCAACCTTAGTTTGTAACAAAATTGACCTCTTGCAACTTTTTCGTAAACTTGACCATTTTCGAGAAAATCGAGATTCTTTAAAGCACTCAATTCCACGTTGTTTACGTTACTGATGCAAAACATCCGAAGTGGAGAAGAAACACCGCGCATTTTTGTTGAAACAAATGAAACTAGTCTGTTGCTTTACAATAAGATTAATTTTAAGCTAGTTCTTCAAATGCAAAATAAAATACAATGCCGTTTTATAGAGAGTAGAAAGTAGAGATGTTCGCACGTTTCTAAAAATATTAGGAGTGCGCCTAATTTCATTTGATGCTGCCTGTATTCTCTCCCACAATTCTTCCCTGGTGTTAACGGGTCTACTATAAACTTTTTCTTTTAAAGTTCCCCAAAAGAAAAAGTCCATCGGGGTGAGATCCGGAGATCGAGGAGGCCAATTCACGGGAGCATCATGTCCTCTGCCGATCCATCTGCCAGGATAATTATTATTAAGAAATTGTCTGACAGGAATCGTAAAATGCGGAGGTGCTCCGTCATGCATGTAAATCATGCGACGGCGTGTTTCTAGAGGGACATCATCTAACAATTCTGGAACCATAGTATTTTGAAGAAAATCTAAATATGACGGGCCATTTAGTCTATCGGGTAAGGCAACTGGACCAATAAGAATATCTCCAACAATTCCAGCCCACACATTAATGGAAAATTGTCGCTGGAAAGAATTTGAGCGAATTGCTTTTGGATTTTCGTCACTCCATACGTGGCAATTATGTAAATTAAAAATTCCATTCTTGGTAAAACATGATTAATCGGTAAATAAGATTATGTCCAGAAAACCATGTTCGTCTATGAAATGATTTTGTACCCATTCACAGAATTGTAACCGCGAAGCATAATCCGTTTCAAGTAGCTCCTGAACACGTTGAAGATGAAACGGGCGAAGCGACTGTTCCTGAAATGTTCGATGAACGGCAAACTTGGAAACATGAAGCTGTCTAGCCACCCCCCGAATACTCTCTCCTGGATTCTCCTCAATAGCATTGAGAATATTCTCTTCGTCTTCGTCAGTGAATTGACGTGGTCGACCATTACCAGCAGTTGATGTTTTTAATGTTCCAAACTCCCTTAATCTTCGATCTACGGCAGCAAACGTCGTATGATGTGGAGCACGTCTACCAGGGAACCTCTCAGCATACGTTCGTGCTGCTCTCAAGCAGTTCATCCTGCACTCTCCTAATATTAAATGCATATCTGCCAATTCACGGAAGGAATACTCCATATTAAAATAAAACAAATTAAATACAATAACAAGAGAACGAAAACGACACCAGAAACTGATTTAGAAATATCACACAAAACCGGTAATACAAAATTAAACGTCAGAATAACAGACTAGTTTCATTTGTTTCAACAAAAATGCGCCGTGTTTCTTCGCCACTTCGGATGTTTTGCATCAGTAACGTAAACAACGTGGAATTGAGTGCTTTAAAGAATCTCGATTTTCTCGAAAATGGTCAAGTTTACGAAAAAGTTGCAAGAGGTCAATTTTGTTACAAACTAAGGTTGCTTGTATAAGTACGCATCAAATTTGTAAAATGTTGCCCGTACAAAAAGTTCTGAGCTTTCCAAGAGTAGCATATTCATGACAACTTGTGATACGATTTGTAAATTTTGACTATATTTTACAATAAGGACCACCCTAATGGCATCCAATATCATACCAAGTTTGAAGAAGATTCGTTGACTCATTTGGACACAGTAAAGAAATAACCATTTTTTTCCTTCGACTTTGAAGCCTTATAACTCGAAAACTAAAAACTTTTTATTCACCTTTTTTTCGATAGATCGTCTCTATTTAGTCCGTCGAAACTGCAGTCGAGAGTTTTCGGTGTAGTAACCGGACACCCTGTATATTGATTAATAGGGTCCACCCGTCTTGCAATTGTTTGATGCGGCACTGAGACTGTTTCGAATTGTTCGGCAATTTTTGTTTCATTGAATTGTTTTGCCGTTTTGATTGCACAGTTTTTAATAAGTATTCCATCACTAAAAGGTTTCTTCGCTTTGATAATTTCCAGCGCTATTTCGTAAGAAGCGGCAATACTGCGCTTGTTATCAGCGTCAGATTTTTAAAAAAATGTTGTTTGTTGTTTTAGTTTTTTCTTATAATCCGTAATGATAGCCTTTCTTGACTCCCCTGTATATTGCTGAAACGTTTTCTCGTGTAACGTAGTGTAATGTCGTTTCATATTATATTCTTTGGGAACCGATAGTACTTTCATACAAACAATGCACTGAAGTTTATTATTGTTGTTTGTGATTAAATAGTCTGATTCCCAACGGTCACTATAAACTCGATGTTCGTTCGTTATTTTTCTTTTCTGCGAAGACATATTTCACCGAGTATTTTACTTAAAAAGGCTTTAGAATTGGTGCGTAACGCACACTAGAACAATTATTAACTAACTCTGTCCGTCCCGCTTGACTCAACCTTCTTATATACGTGCGCGTGGCTTCTCGAATATTCGAGGGTGATCGAGCAAGATCGGTCCGATTTACAGTAACTTCGCTGCGACCTTCTATCCGTCGTGTAAGAATTTTGCATATTTCATATTTGAGGGTAATTTATACATACTTTTTGCGGCCCGCAGAGTGGGCCGCAAAAAGTGAGATCGCGGGCCTCATGTTGGACAGCCCTGGTCTACGTCATAAGTTAGTTTACTTATACCATAGAATTAAATTTATCGGGTAGTAGAAGTAGTATCGGCAGGATAAGGCAGCTACGAGTGTGTACGAGGTGATACGAAATATTTCCAGCGGATGTAAATGTAAATAAAGTGTTTATAAAATTAATAGTATTTTTTTGGCATAGTAACTAATAAACAGATAAATTACACAAATTTGAAGAATCAGAAATTTTTATTCGTGTAAATCCAGACTGCAGATTTATCGTCGTAAACATTTTGATCTTTTGATGATTTCAATTTTTCCAAAGATTTAAATTAAAGAAAACCACTGTTCAAACAATATTAGACAAAATTCAAATAAGTTACACCAAATAATAAAGCACTATACAGGGTGTTTCGGAATTGCACGGCATTATTTTAGGGATGTGTTCTCTAGCACGAAATAAACAAAATGGTTTAACAAACATATGGCTCAAATTAATTTATTACCGAGATATTGAAAGCTAAAGATATATAGCTAAAAGTCCGAAGTTAATCAAGTAGTCGTCAATTGCATATCGTTTATTTTTTTAACAGTTGATTAAACATCTGTCATTAAATCTGTTGATTAGTATTAAGTGACCTGTTTTACTAGTTCATGCTAGTTTTCGTGTGAGTTGATAGTACTTTGAAGATTCTTCAATTTGTTATAGTTATGGGCGACACCACAAATTTGTTCAGTTTTGCAGAACAAACAGACACGCTTTTAATTTATGGCGAGGTACGTAAAAATGGCGCTGCTGCTGTTCGAAGATACCATGAAACATTTCCCACTAGAAGGATACCAAATCGTAAAACGTTTGAAGCCATTGAAAAACGTCTTAGGGACACTGGCACACTAAAGCCTGAACGAATAAACGCTGGTCGGCAAAGATTTCGACGAACTGCAAACGTTGAAGAAGGGATACTTAATGCTGTTCAGCTATCTCCTAGTACTATCACCAGAAGATTGTCACTTCGTTTCAATGTATCATGTACAAGCGTATGGCGAACATTGCGTGAGCAACAATTGTATCTATTTCACGTTATGCATGTGCAAGGTCTGTTACCAGAAGCTTATAACAAGCGCAGAAATTTCTGCCAATGGTTACTTCGACAATGCACACGAGATCCTAACTTCCTGAGCTGCCTGCTGGTTATCGATGAATCATGTTTTACAAGAAATGGTATTACTAATTTTCGAAACACCCATACTTGGAAAGAAGAAAATCCTCATACGACTGCTAGTATGCATTACCAACATACCTTTTCATTAAATGTCTGGTTTGGTCTTCTTGGTGGCAATCTCATCGGCCTCTTCCTTTTACCAACAAGGCTTTTAGGAATATTTTACTTGTATTTTTTGCAAATGATCTTCTAGAAGAAATTCCGATTGCCAATAGACAGGAGATATGGTTTATGCATGACGGTGCCCCTGCTCACTTTTCTCATATTGTCACTGGTTATTTAAACATATCATATGGTAATCGATGGGTTAGTCGAATCGGATCTGTTAAATGGCCACCACGATCTCCTGATCTAACGCCATTAGATTATTTTGTGTGGGGCTGGATGAAGTCTATGGTTTATTCTACGTCTATTGGCACACAAGAAGAGCTAAGGAATCGCACCGTGGAAGCAGCAGTAACTATCAACGCTCGTCCTCATGTTATAGGGCGTGCCAGAGAAGCATGGATTCGTCGTGCTGAATGCTGCATTCAACAAAATGGAGACCACTTTGAACAGTTACTCTGAATGTTTTATTTTTAAATAAATATCTTTAACTTTTAATACCTCGGTAACAAATTAATTTGAGCCATATATGTTTGTATGAACTTTTTTATTTATTTCGTGCTAGAGAACACATCCATAAAATAGTGCTTTGCAATTCCGAAACACCCTGTATAGTTATGTAGACGAAATTTTGTATATTTGATTAACCATTGTATAACACCCATAGGGCAGTTGCTTTTATGTAACTTTGCGATTTTATGCAAGCGCTTTATTATATTATATTATTGCAGGTGGAAGTAGTGGATTTACTAAAACTACCACAGAAAAAAATGATTGTAAAGGTTTCACACACAATTGCAAATTTAAATCTCCTATTTTACTACCAACTACGGCAAGTGACGTTGCGTGATGTCCTTCACATTGTTATGTTCATTTAAGAGTTGTGCCGCTTCGCTTGAATTGGTCACAATCTAACGGCCGCTCCATAGGACTTAAAAACGCGATTTTAATGGCAATTATGTATTGACTACAGTTTGTTAGTATTTTTCCGTTCAGATATTAATTTATGACCAAACCCGTCTCGATGTTTTCTTTCTTTGTGAACCTTATTTGCCAAGCTAGAAAACACTTCTCAAAATCCCTCTTTTGCTGCGGTAACCATATCGTTTCCCGTAGGTTTTCTCGGAACCTGCACGCGGGGATTCCTTCCAGAACGAAATTAGGCTTAGGTGGCGTTTTTTGGGAACGTGGATAAAAAGAAATCAGTAGGCAACAAGCTTGGGTCCGATACGAACGTGCATGAAGAGCGGATGTTTTTCGCGGCACCTGTTAAATTGAGTTTATCGTAGCGAATATTGCTTTATGCAATTAGTATCATTTCGACGAAGTCGGTTCTAAATAAGTTTTAGCAGTGTAGCCTGGTTACAGAACAACCAAGTGTGATTGTTTTTTTCTTCGATTCATTCGGATAAAAGCGTTTGAACCCGTGAAAATGTGATTGTTGGGTCTGTTGGTGATACAAGCGTTTGAAATTCCTGTTGCCTTCAACGTCGACTGTCCCCGTTGGAAATAATTCAACTGATCTTGTTGGGAATAATCTGCTTCCCCAAGAGCGTACCTACCAACGTTTCGTCCCCCTGGTTTCCTGAGGCCTTCTACTTTTTCCCCGGACCGGAAAAATACCCCCTTTCTCGACTGTACCTGCATCTGGAAATTAATCCCCCCTGGAATTGTGCCTGCCTTCACCGAAATTCAAGGTAAAGAACCAGTTTTTTTGTGCAGTGTAAAAGAAACCTTTTTTTTCTCTCGAGCAAACCTGCAAAATTCCACGTTATTGAACTTGTTTTATGCAACCTAAAAGCGATCTTCAGTCGCTATTTGTTTGTTGTTAATTGTAAAAAGATATTAATACTGTATTTTTCCTGTAAACTCTACGTCATTGGACACACAGATTTATTGAAATATCCTAAATATCATGCGTCAACGGCGGCGAGTTTCGGTTTTCTTGGACGTTCAAATATTATTTATAAAAACATAAAAATGCCATTTCCTGTCTTTTCTTTTTGTATCGCCATTTCAATAATTTCATTATATGTGTTTTAAAATTTTCTGCCTCTTTTATTTTTATGTACTCTCTATTTGTTTGTGTACGAATTTTGCAAGCTTAAATATATAGGAGGAGGCACAATAAAGGTGAGTTCCATTCCCGTAAGCTGTTGGCTTCTCGGCCTTCCACGAGGACCTACAATCAGCTGGACTTAGAAGGTGGCGCCCACTAATTTTGGACTTACCCTGTACATAACTAAAGATTTCCTCCCGTAAGCGATTTTCACGAACTCCCCCTACTCCTCTGAGCTAAGCTGTAGGCCGTTTTCCACCTATCCGGTTACGGGTCGTCGGAAAAGCTCGATTGGCCCGTAACAACATCTTCCCGACATTTAGTAAACAAACTAGGTATCTTTGTTTAACTCACTGCTGTTAAGATAATGCTTCCTTTTACAAACACCATTGTATGGAACTTGCCATACATTCTTTAGACCCAGTGGTAGTTAATCAGAAGAAGAATTTGGCCGATACCTAACCAATAGAATAAGTTGTATTGAAAGACGCAACAACGCTGTCGGATAGATTTATCCCAGGGGTTAGTTTAAATCGCCTGACAACTACAGGAGACTTTTATCGGAACATTGAAAGACCGGTCCTAAATGAACTTTCCGCCCCATATTTTCGTATAATAATACAAAATATTAAAATTACTTTAAGTTTAGTAAAAGTCCTTAAACATTAACATATAATGTGATCAACATTTTTTACAAACATAAACCCTTCATTATATAGTAATAAGTATTTCCTGTTTAACTGATTATGAATTATGTATTACATCGGTTTTTTGTTCGTCTGCGTAAAACTTTTTGTGTACAGTTGTATGAAATGTATTCATACGCATTATTCGCCCTTCGGTCTGTCCATCCTATTTAGTGTTACTTAATGCTGACGTCGCACTCGTTTGGGTTTTTAGGTTAAATAAATACGATGCGCTTGTATTCCCACGCGTAATTTAATTCTGTTTTTGTGGATTCTTCCACATTGTCAAAGACCAACGGTAAACAAAACATATTGTGTTAAAAATCTATACTACTGCGATAATAATGAAGAAATAAATCCAACAATTCCTATCACGATATATTAACAAAAGATACTCTTTATTATGAATCACATCTACAAGCATAATTGTATGATTTATAGTTTAAGTTACCAAAACTTTAAGATTAATGTACTATTTATCAAGGCGGTAACAGTATCTCAGTTGGTATTTAACTTGTAGATAAACTTGGACACCTAAAGTTGTTCATTATTTATCGTCCTGGAAAGTAATAATGTAGCATGCAAAGCTAAAACGGCCAATTAATAATTTACTAGCTAAACCTCTGATATACGCCTCATGTTTTCTATGGTAACTTTCTTCGAAATAATTGATATCTAAATAGAACAGGCGACTATCACTGTGTTACGCTTCTATACAGGATGTCTGAGTTTCATATCTCAACATCAAATAGGGGTTTTTAAGACAATAGTAAACTAATGAGGTTATTCTGCCTAGTAAATCTTCTCTGTACTTACCGTTGTTCAAAGTCCAATTTAAAAAGTACTTTTTCTAATCGGTGGCACTGTAATAGTGCAATACAGGTACAGAGGTTTGTGTTGAGAAGTGTAATAAAGAATCTATCTTTAATATCACTCCCGTCACTTGCCGTCCCATTTGATACAATGTTGAACTTTTAAACCCATTTAGAACTTTTTGTTTGAAAATATAATTTTTTGTGGAAATTGTGAATCGTTATTGCAATGTAAATTTAAATTGATAAAACAGGAACCTGCGATTAAAGTCCTGGGTTGCAGTACCTTAAGAGTGTATCAATGTTTCACCGTAGCCCGAGAGTCTGGTTCCTGCCAGGCGAATCTGGCTCGTTGGCCTATATACAAAACACCACTTTTTATAACAATTACATTATTGTTGTAATAAAACCAATTCGCTGCTTATCAGTTCAAATCAAATTTGACTTCTTTATTGTTCAAACTTAACTGGAATGCAATACTATGTTCCATTTAACAACATACTATACGCAGCAATATCAGCAGATAACATGAAGGATCTCCAATGACTTGGTTGAATAAAATCGATACTAGTAGCTAATGAGGGGGCTTAATAAATACAGACTGGATCAAATTTGTAGGATTTAAAAGAGTAAATATGAATAATGCACCGTTACAGCTAAAAGAACAACAAATTGAACCGATATTTATATGTAAATATGTAAGACGTAGCATTACAGAAAATCTAGACCCAAATAAAGAAGTGAGAACTAGGATAGAATACAAATTGCTCAGGTTGATTATGCGGGCATTATTCTAAAATGATGCTTTATATTTTAGATTACGGCAACAAGTAGTAGGATGTTGTATTATGCTTTGCCAATATTATGATATGTTGTGGTATTTCGAACATTAGGAGTGGACCGGGGCCATCGTGATAACTAACCGGGCCGGACACTCGTCGCTGTAGATGAGAAAGTGGAGGGGATTGGAGGCTGAAAGTGTGCTGAAAGTACGGTCTAGTTCTGCTACTGTGAATAGTAAACGTACAGTGTTGTTCCCGGTTCTTCACAATAATTGTTCTTATAACTTGTTAGTTGTTAATAAACCCCAATTGCGGCTATATTTTTGTATTGTAAATCACGTAAGTACAAAATAGTTATGAGGTTTCAATGCAAATAAAAAATACCTTAATAATTTCATAGAATGCCTAGAAAGTGCTGCGTTCCCGCTTGCAATAGTAACTATGATGGTCAAGATGCTTACAATGCAGTCTTTCGATTTCCTAAGGACGCAATAATTAAACAGAAATGGATTAGATCAATACATAGGGAAACTTTTCACCCAACTAAACATTCTGTCGTTTGCATCAAACACTTTGATCCGAAATTTATAATAAGAGAAGAAACGTTTAAAAAGAGAGACGGTACAGTAACGGTCGTACATAGGAAAAATCCGAAACTTGTAGATAATGCATGCCCTACTATATTTCCTAACCAGCCAAAATACAATTCTGTAAATGCTCCTACATTAAGAAAGAATCTACAAACACGGGTAATAGAAAAAGGAATTAATGAACAAAAACATAAAGAAAAGCAGATGGAAAGTCAAAAAATTTTGGATTTTGCTAATTTAGTATCTAAGTATAAAGGCAAATTAAAAAAATTAAAGCTTGCGGTAATAGAACATACAGCATATGTTTATTTTTTAAATATTGCCGATATGGAAGAAGGATGTCCAAGTATTATTAGTTCCTTAAAAATTAGAAGTGATTTGTCAATCGAAATATATCGAAAAGGTGTAATTGTCGATAAAAAGCATTATGAAAATATTTTAGGAAAATCCTTGTTGTGTGATACTTGGCCTAAGCTACGTCAATTAACTGAACTATTACCGATGGAAAATGATTCATCACACGATTTAGACTTTAAGCTAAAGAATGCGCTATCAATTTTAAAAGAATGTTGCAATATGGAAGCTAGTTTAAACAGGAATATAGCAAACAAGTTAAAATTTTTGGCAGAGCAGCTGTATCTAGCTTTACACGAAGCAAATCATAAGTATAATTCTGAAATACTCATATGGTCCTGCACATTTTTTTACTCGTTTCCTTCGGCATACGTATTTCTACGCAACTCTGATATAATGACTTTGCCACATATGTCTTATTTGAAACGTATTTGTCGTTGCGATAATTTAGCTAGTACAGGAATTAACGAAGCTCATTTAAAATATCTGTCTGAGAAACTGAAATTACTAAAGGAAGACGAAAGACTAGTTAATGTTCTTTTAGATGAAATATACGTTAAACCACAAGTTGTTTATAAAAATGGAAAGTTGGAAGGATTGAGTGCTACTGACATCAATAAAAAAGCTTCTACTGTTCAAACATTCATGGTTACATCAGTTTTGTCAAAAAATAAAGACGTCGTAGGCTTATTTCCTATTCAGAACCTCAATGCCGAATATCTCAAAGACCTAATTATTAAAATAATTGAACAACTAAGTCAAGTTGGATATGTAATATTAACATTGATTTCAGACAACAACAAAGTGAATAAGAAGGCATTTGATTTACTTTGTGGTGGTGAAATGCAAAGTATATATATGAATAAAATTACTAATACACCTATTTTTTTATTATTTGACAGCGTCCATTTACTAAAGAATTTAAGAAACAATTGGATTAACCAAACCGACTGCGAGCAAACTCTTTGTATTCCTTCTTACAAAATAAACGAAAATTCTACAGTTGTTGCAACAGACAATGTAGAAAAACAATTTTTTGCTAAAGTGGGCAATTTGCGATCGTTATATTTTTATGAACAATCCAAAATATTAAAAATGGCTCCGAACTTAAACAAAAACGTTTTGAACCCTGTTGGCATACAAAGGCAAAATGTACTACTTTGCACCAGATTTTTTGACGAAAAGAATATATCTGCTCTAAGAACTTTACAAAATGATTCAAACATTGAAGCTGATGGTACAATTATGTTTTTAGAAGTTATAGCTTTTTGGTGGAAAGTTGTTAACTGTCAAAGCCAGTGGAAGGGAAAACATCTGAGAGATCCATTCTGCGATCCTATACGAACAGCGGATGACAAAAATTTACTGTTTTTAAAGAATTTCGCTTTGTGGTTAAAGAAATGGGATACCATGGAAATTAAAAATGCGGGCAAACGTCACGGAAAATTAACTAAACAGACACATCATGCACTTTTACACACGTGTGAGACTATCATTGCTATGTGTAAATATTTATTAAATGACCTGAAATTCCACTATGTTTTATTAGGAAAATTCCAGACTGATCCCCTAGAAGCTAGATTCGGGCAATATAGACAGATGAGCGGGGGAAATTACCATATATCTGTAACACAAATTTTGGAGTCCGAAAAAAAAATAAAACTTGTAAGTTTACTAAAACTGAAGTCTGCTAGAAGTGGAGAATTTCAAATAAAAACTTTGTTCTCAGACGTAAATGAAATTGATTTTTCCGAATGTGACGATGAGTACATTAACAGGACATTTGAAAATATAGACAGACATACAGACGTTGTCGAAATTTCAAAAGCTGAGTATATGGTGTTGGTGTATATAGGAGGATATATAGCTAACAGTTTAAAATCAAGAATTTCCTGTGAAACGTGCTTAAAATGTTTAACTTATACCCGAAATCTCGAGTTCGACGTTAACGAGGAAACGCGGCTTTATCTCAGGAATTTAGACCGAGGAGGATTAAAAATCCCAAAAGAGTTTTTAGTTGACATTTTAGTTTCAATGTACAAAATATTTCAAGTACTAATTAGTGAAATTTATGAAGATATATTTTTAGTTTCCAACAATCAAAGGGCAGTGTTGTGTAAACTGAGTTCTGATAACTTTCAAAATATAATTTTTGAAAAAGATTGTGCGTGTGAAAGTAAAAATTATGTATTAAAAAATTGTGTCGTAATATTTTCAAATATACTCATAAATAATTTTAGAAAAAGTATAAATGATGAACAAGTTAAAATCAAAAAACGAAAGTTAAATACCTATAAACAGTGATTGTGGAACTGCATAAAATTAATATTGTATTCTGCATTAAAACGCATTTTTAAGTTTATTTTAGTGGTAAGAACAAAGTTATTTCTTACATTTACATTTTCAAAAATTGTGTTTACAATAAAACATTAGAATTATTTGCAATACACTTTATATTGTGTCGAAAACGGTGGAAGCGCATAGCTTGGCTATTGCATACGTTAGTGCAACTCAGCCTCCGATCCCCTCCACTTGCACGGCAAGTGTCCGGCCCGGTTAGTTATCACGATGGCCCCGAGTGGACCCAATGAATCCACAGAAAGTCTTTTAAATCTGACTACACAAGATAATGTTTTAGCGACTATGGAGATCATATACAAGAAATGAGTAGGTTCTGAGGACAAATCAGGAAAGAGAACTAGAAAATACAATAAAGTGTAGGAAGGTTGCTTATGTAGAACATTTGCTACGGGGCAATAAGTATCGGGTACTTCAACTAGTATTGAAAAGAAATATCAAAGTTTCGCAAAGCATGGGACGGAAACAAACTTTTTGGTTCACGCATATCAGGAACTACGCTTGGGTAATAAGCGTACTATAACTTTACCGTGGGGTAGAAGACAGAGATTCAATAACTATAGTTACTAACTACTAACTATCGCCAATATCAGAATGTAAGTTATATATATTGTAATTATGCGTAACTGCCAACTCAGCACGTAAATAGTTATTGTTTTTGAACAGGATGTCATTTCATCAATGAGTTTTGGGCCAGAGGTTGTTTTAAGAATGATCAGTCGTGTAGATTGTCAGTAATACACATGTACAGCATATAACAGATTTATCTTATTGCCATCGTGATGTGTACAAATCCAATCTCTTTTTCTTTAGCCTTCTTGTGTCCACTTTTGGACATATCCCTCTCTCATGTAATTCTATTTATTTGTTTGGGGCTTCTTTTATCCAGGCGAGTCCTTCTGTTCTTGGTGTTGGTGGGCGACCTCTTCCTCACTTCTTTAGGTATAGTCCCCATTGTAAAATTGCCTTGTAATTTATTATTATTATTACTACTTCATACTGCTGGAACGACATCTGTAACTTTTATAATACTCTCATCCACTCATTTTTCTTTCGATCTTTCAGATATATATATTGAGCATTTTTCGTTCCATTTCGCTTTGTGTAATATTCACTTTTGCACTGATAGCTTTGTCAGTGTCCAAGTTTGTGCTCCGTAGGTAAGAACGGGAAGAACAAACTCGGGCTCGAAGTTTTATTGGAATATTCTTTTTCTTGAAGGTGCTGCTAAGTTTTCTAAATGACGCCCATGACAATCTTCTTCTTGAGTACATTTCGGTAGTTTGATTTTCTTCGGTGAGTTTGACTATATGTCCAAGATGTAGGTAACTTTCCACATTTTGTATTCTGTTACCTTCTAACGAATTCCGCGCCTGGTTGAAAGCAATCCATTTTGCATTTTACATTTCGAAAGACGGTTGACTTAGGCGCATAGTTTTGGAGTTTCGGAAAATTGAGGGGGGAAACCGAAAAATTTTAGAACGACAAGTCCAGGAACGAAGACTTGAGTATTGACGGTTGGTCGGACATATACGTGCCAGGTGAGTGAAAATTTTGGTAAATCGTTATCGATTTGGAAATTAGTTTTCCGATTTAAAACTTCACGGCACAGGAGTTGGGTCCTAGTTTAGAGGAAGTCAAAAAACTCCAGGAATTAGTATTCCAATATAGAGATTAATCCGGTCAAACAGATTTTTTGTGACCAGTTTTCCATCGACTGGTGAGTTATTTATTAATAGAAAGATTGTTCAGTCTTAAATTTTTCCAAACTTCAGTGCTAATATCCGCTGTAATTTAATTTAGGTAAGATACACTCGGTTGGGAACTCCGTTGATAAGGTTAACTAAGCACGCAAACATCGCCGAGAACGTTGGGGATGGGTTTTTCCAAGACCTATCCAAACGCTGGCTCTGGTGATAACCACGTTGAAACCTGCTCGCAGAGATACGCGTTACACTTGCAACAGGGAAGTGAATTTAATATTATTCCACGTTAATATTTTTGAGGACGTGACTTTTGTTATTTATGATTGCATTATTTTCACATATAAACCATTTCGTTAACTTGATTGTGTGCGGGATTTGTAATGTTGGGGAATAATTAAGTATATATAGACCTTAATTATTATTATATTATCAAAGTTATTGTATTGGGGAACAATTTTACGTGTTTATGTATAGGGTGCTCCGATAGTGGGACGGCATTGCGTTTGCATGTGTTTTCAGGTTGAATTTTTCTATTTTTGGTCGGCTATGACCACCCAGGATTTCGTTTCGCGAAAGCCTCTCGTAACCTTAATCTTATGATGATCCGATAAACGCAATCACAGTCCTTCAGTTGTTTGAGTTTCGCCCGAAAGTAATTTTATTTATTTCTTTATTACGTAAAATTGGGACTGGTTTTTTTGAATTATACTTGTGGGGTTGTGTTAATTAGAAATTAAACGAAGTTAGTTGCAACTTGTCTTTTCTTTATCGACGATTATAAAGAACTAAGTTTACCTAAGGAGAGATGCGAGAGATAAGGTAGGTGATTAGCCATCTGGAGGGTCCGACTTCCCATCTTACACCTCGGACGATGTTAGTAAATTATAAGTCGGTGGTGCCTATTATTTATTTGTTTAGAATCCACTCCTTCTTCGATTGGGTTTTCCGGGATACTAACATTGTCAAGTTATTAATTTTCTACCTAAGCAGTGGCGTAGCATCGAGAGTGTTTCTACACTTCATCAATTTATTTTTCAAAAATTAAAATAGGCGTGACAACCTCTAACCGTGATGGAGTTAAATATTGATATATACGTTATTAAATGGATGCGTTCAAGAGTGGTTGATGTGCTAACCACATGTTATTTTACTATGGTTCTTTCATTGTATTGAGGTGTATAATAAAGTGCTAAAATGAACACTACAATTGAAAATCTCGTCCAGTGTGAAGTGCGCTCTGTGATTCATTTTCTCCATGCAAAAAACGAAACCGCTGCCAAAATATACCGTCAAATATGCGGGGTTTATGGTCTACATATTGGTCGTCATCCATTCAAATACTATCAGGAGAGTTAAACAGCCTTGTCTCCATCAGTATTAGAATGGGTGATAATAAGTTACATCACGCCGCGTCTCTCTTTCTTAAGGATTGATTACTATGGCGAAGTAGATCAATAATTCCCCTCACTAAAACGTGGAATAAACATTATAATCAAAAAGGTAGGGAAGTTGTAAAAATCGGGGAGGCCCTTACCCATCATGGGATGGTGCGGGCTAATAAAGAAAAACGCGCACGATGAGGAACGAAATGGGAGACCTTCTGTTGTCAACGACGATATTGTGTAAAAAGTAAACAGGAAGATTGGTGAAGATTGGAGCTTCACAATTTGGGTAATTTCCTTCAAATTTCACGTATGGTGCGGTACTGTCACAAACAGATTACAGTAACACACATTTTGTGCGAGGTGGGTACCAAAGATGTTGATGGATGCTCAGAAAAACCAGCGAATAGTCTCTGCACTGACTTTCTTGTATCGCTACGAACCTGATGAAGATGAGTACCTGAATCACATTGTGAGTGATGACGAGACTTAGATTTTCTACACAAATGTTGAAAATAAGCAATAATCAATACAGTGAAGCATGCGAGTTTCCCCAAAGTCAAAATGTTCAAGCAAACGTTTGCGAACCAAAAGGCTTATGGCTACTGTTTTTTGAGGCGGGCAAGCGTATTGTTGGTTGTTTCATACACCGTGTTACGACAGTTAATGCAGATATGTATAGTGAGATCTTAAGAAAGTTGCGAAGGGCGATTCAGAACATAAGGCGAAGATTACTGACATCTGAAGTAGTGACTTTGCATGATAACGCCCGGCAGCACACGGTTGTTGTCACTGTGCAAACTCACTGCGCAATTGAATTGGGACTTTTAAACTATCCCCCATACCGTCTCGACTTAGCTGTAAGTCCCAATCGTCAGCATAGGCAATGATTTGCATTTGTTTACAGTTTAGTGTTCCGTGCCCATTTACCTTATAACTACGCTTTCTAGCACTATGTTAAAAATGATGCTGATAGGGCATCTCCTTGCCATACACTGTATCTGATTTGAAAGTTGTCGGTTGTTCCTTCCGACACTTTGACCATCGCTGTTGTCCCCCCAACGCTATTTCTGTCAGTTAAATTAGCGTTTGTGGAATATTTAAATATCATATCTAGTCTTAAGCTTTTCCTGTCAAGCTTATCAATTGCTTGCCTTAAAATAATAAACAGTACATGTATCTCTATATTATATTCATAATATTTTTCGATTAATTCGGTTCATTACATGAATTTCATGTATTGTTGACCTGCCTGGTTTGAACCGGCATTTATAATCTCCAAGCAGTGTTTCAGTATATTTTACTAGCTGTCTATGGATGAGTGTTGTTAATAGGTTATACGTCACATTCAGTAAGGTGATTCTCCTATAGTTTTTACATATTTTTGTGTTGCCCTTCTTGAGTGCGGATACTGTAACGCCACGTTTTCACCTCTAGGGAATTTTTCTTGGTTCCCATACTTCTTGTATTGATTTGAATATTCTCTTGCGCAATGTTCTGCTCCCTTCTTTGTTCATTTCACTATATATTCTGTGGCTACTAGATGCTTTGTTTGTTTCTATTATTTTGATCACTTGTACGAATTTTTCTTGTTATGTAGCTGGTATCTTTTTTTATTCGTCTTCTATCCTTTCGTTAAGTTGTTCTTTGGCCTTCCTCACGTTCAGTAGTTTCTTAAAACGGTCTTTCCGGGATTTCTTTGATGTCCTCTTTGGTGTATTTTATCTTGCCTTGGCAGATTTCATTACTCTAATTTTTATTCTGATTATAACTTTGATTTTTGATATTTTTGTACATATTTCTCATGCTGATATTCATACAACTTCTCTTAATTTCTTCCATTGCTTTATCTATTCATTTAATCTTACTTCGCTTACATAGCTTCCTTTTTCATTTCTTTATATATCTCCATGTTTCTTTTCTTCCAGTTCGTAGCCCTTTCAATCTTGCCTTTCATTATTTTCTCACAATCTTCGTTAAAAAAATATTTTCATTTATTATCTTTCGATATCCACTATCGTTTTCCACTGGAGTCTTAATTCCTTCTGTAATTTTTACTCATTCCTGATTCACGTTTTCAATGATTATCTCTTTATCCATTTCTTCATTCAACTCACTTACATATTCCCTCCTCCTGCTCTCAATATTGAATTTTTCTAATGCCCATCTTCTTTCACATCTGTTCGTGTCCTTCTCTTTCTTATTTTTTGTTGCATCATTGCTACTACCAAATAATGATAGCAGTCTCTGTTCGCTCCTCTGAATGTTCTTACATCTATTAGTGAGGTCGCTCTCTACCTTGATATAAGTACGTCATCGATTTTGTTGCCTCTGCGCCTTAATACTAGGCGAATTTAATGCCAAAATTGGCAAATAAGACTGTTTTTGTGAAGTATGTGGAAAGTCCACAATACATAACATAACAAACAAGAACGAAACAAAGCTATGTGACTTTGCAGCAATGATGAATTTAATGATTAGCAGCACATCGTTCCAGCACAAAGTCAATTCATAAAGAGTCATGGTAAAAACCAGGTATTATTAATACTTTTTATTTATTATTCGCTTCTGATATCCAACCTTGACTTTACTCCCTGTGCTTGATTCCTCTTTCGCCATTCTCTTATCTTATTTTTAATATGGATTTCATTTAATGTTAAGTCATTATCAATAAATAGTTTTCTTCCTTTTACTATCTTATTATTATCTATTAACTTCATTTTTTCGTACGAGGACTGTATCTTTGTAATAATTCATTTTCTCTCTTCATTTTTTCAATTTCATATGATTTGAGTACCGTAACCTGTATTTCCAATTCTACAGCTAGGAAATTTTCTACTTTCTCTTTTATGTTTCCTTCCTTTTTAATGTCTAACCCTGTTATTATTATATTATTTTTATTTTTTGTTTCCATTGATGTTTTATCATATTTTCTCATTTCTTCGCGGTATGATAAGTGTTTAAATTCAAATGGTGACTATGTACAGAAATAGCTTGGAATTGTATCTTACATGCAAGCATTATAATGTTTGTTTTACGGTCGATAGTTCCTGAATTACCGAATAATCGTCGTCTATTACATAGCTGGTTAGTAAGTTATTGCTAAATTAAAACGTTTAACGTATGTATCGTAGCATTTTTAGTTGATATAGACTTCAATTGATGTAGTATTTGTATAATATGGAAGCAAAAGTAAGTCTTATTTCGGTACAAGCTTTCCGACGCAATTCATTTATATTCAGTTGTTAGAAATCAACACTGTTTTTATTACATGTTTGTAGCAAGTCACTTATTAATTGCGAGCTCTTCGTATCGACTGTATATTTCGACTTCATTTAAACTACCACATAATGAAGCTGCAAATTAAGTGTTTTGTTGAAGTTAAAACTTGATAATTAGCAGGGATTATTCACCCCTGATTCAGCAAACTCGACCCTGTTCTTAATAAAAAGGTCTACCATGCGGAAAAAATATAAGGGTTTTTCTAATTGGATAATTAAATTCAATATTTGGAAATTCTTTAACGTTTTCGCAAGGTTCTGTTGCAGGAGTATTTATAATCTATTCAGGATTGATTTGCCATCCAGCAGGCTGTTTTTTTTCTTAAGTTGCATTTCTTAAATATTATTTGATTGATTTCTAGCAATGTCAAAATGAAATTGCCCAGTTGCCAGCTCTAGGGTCCCCTACTTTTCAAAAATAATCTAGTAAGTTTAGAAATAATAAAACACATAATAACGTACTTAATTGTTAGAATGGTGAAAGTTATTAACAAAGTGACTAAACTGCAAATTGTGAAAGCATTCAAACACTATAAAAGAGATTGTCCAGACTTCACACGATTTACCATTACAAATCGATTAATTGATATATTTGGGGTAAGCATGTATTATTTCTTAAATATGCAATTGCAAATTACTTATAATTTTAGGTGTCTGAGCGTTCTATAAGGGACATTTTGTCACAAGGACAGGACGTTTTGAAATCATCCATTTGTAGTAAACGTGCTATGACGGACGTTTTCTTAAATTACACGCTTAAAAAAGATCATCTGAAGAATGAACGTTTTACTCTTGACAAACTCTTGACTGACTCGCGCGAAAATTTGGATTGCAAGGGGGACAGGACTACTTTATTCAAAATTATTAAATCAATGGGTTACAAACACAAAATGGTGAATGGACGCAAAATTTTATGTGAACAAAAACACGTCGTTGCATAGTGAAAATGTGACATTCGTGTACCTAGATAAAACGTGAATCTACCAAAATGGATCCGTTAGTAATCATGAGGTACACGAAACCGATCTTAAAAGTATCCCAGCCAAAATTAAAAGTGAGGGGAAGAGGTTCACGATTTTAAATGCTGGATGTAATTTAGGCTTTTTGGAAGGGTGCGACATGTTACTAGACTCAAAGAACAACGACAGGGACTATCATAAAACTATGAATGGGGAAATTTTTCAAAATTGGTTGGTTAATCAGCTGATTCCTGCTTTGGACAAGTTGCAAGGAAAATTTGTCGTGGTTATGGACAACGCACGGTATCATTCAGTGCAGTTTGACAAGCTGCCCACATTTTCTTGCAAAAAAGGTGTATTGCAGGAATGGTTGATTAACCACCACAATGTCGAAATTCAGGGCAAAATTACCAAGAAACTTTGGAAGTTAATTAAACCTTTTACAACAGACGGAAATAAAAGATACGTAACACACGAAATTTTGAAAAAGCGCAAATATGAGGTTGTTCGATTGCCTCCATACCATTGTCAATACAACCCATTTGAAATGGCGTGGGGGTTTTGTAAGACCTATTACAATAAGCACATAAATTCGCAGCCAAAATCGAAAGACAAAGTTGCAAATTTATGGCGTGAGGCTCTTTCAAAATGTACACCCGACATGTGGCAAAATTTCTGTGAGCATTGTTAAAAACTTATTTCGGAAGACTGGACAAATAATTTGGGAAATCTATCCTATAATATTCCTCCTTTCATTATTTCAATTGGGGAATCTGATTCCGAATCGGAGGGTGCCGATGATTCAGATACTTCTAGTAATATCATGAAGGTGGAATAGGGAAGGGGATATTCTTTTGGCATCTAAATTGTGAATGAGTGTTTTACAGTTTTTATCTCGCCCGAGAAAAACACTGGCCTCAGTGGAATACGAACTTGGGTCTCTTAGCACCAGAGACAAACAGTCAACCACTGGACTACCATAATATCAATTTGAAACATGAGCGGCATGGACGTTAATTCTTCTTAATTTGCTGCAAGACCTAAATATAGGACAACAAAGAATGGTGTGGAATATGCTCTGCATACATACGATTTGAGTTCAGAATTCTCGTGTAAAAAGAACAGCAATATGTATTTGGAATGTTTTACGACAACATTTAAATTATAGTTACAATTTTATTTATAATGAAATCATGATTATATCAAAGTATTATATATAAACCAATATTGAGCAGAAATAGACGGACGTTAAATGAACAAACAAGCTCCACGGGCAGCATTGCCTGCTTTCAAAAAAATATAACCTCCATCAAGAAAAACTAGCATAACCCAACTTAATTAATTGAGAAATTTCATTGATACCACACATTCCCCCAGATTTCCACAGCCTACTAAGTGGCAAATCAATCTTGAATAGATTATATTAAATGTTTAAGGATTTGAAAACATATCAAAAATTTTTTTAGTTACCAAATCTGCCTGTTTTCTTCGTCCGGAAGATAAAAAGGTTTAAATACAGTAGGGAAAATTTACTGGGTGCATTTGCAATTAAAGGAAAAGTACTGCATCGAATCACGATTTATATCGCGTGTAGCTGAGTTTTTATCGTTACCCTCTGTAATTACAGATAACATCGACAACGATCTAAAACAAAGATACGAACACTTTACTGAAACGTTTCAGAGTGTTCAGTTCAACTGCAATTGCTAAAAAACCACTACTATTTTCTAGTTTACGCTGGAAATTGCAAACAAACAGTTTATAATGTATTTGACCTTTTTACAGAAGCAAGTGTGATGAAACTTGTGACAGGAGCCATCCCTTGAAGGTCTAAGAGGAAACTTCAACCAGACAAACGTTTCTATTTTCAGAGGAGGTCCATTCTGACAACATTGTAAATTAGATAATGAAAAAGTGTTTGATGTCAAAAAAGTATGTATTCAAAAGTCTGCATAAGTCTACATAAACAGATGTTATGTCGGTTATTTTTAAAAACCATTTAAACCATAAAGGTTTTGATTTTTAGTACCTTAATTATGATTTAAGTTCTCTTACAGAAACTTGGGTAGAATATTTGTTTTTCGTAAGACCGTAGGTCTTATATTGTTTGATAAATACTAAATATTAGTAGATAGTAGTAGATATAGTTTATTAAAATAGTCAACATTAAAACTGGCAAGATCAATTGTGTACTCAGCAAATGTAATGCAGTACTTCAATGCCTGAGGCTTCATGCTAGCTCATACATTTGCTACTCTGTAACCCGTTGAAGAGTTGTTCAAACAGCAAACTCTAGGATAAGACATTTCTCAGTCTCATTGCACATTTTGACTACTTTGCAATATTAGGGATTTGCATTGGAACAATTCAGATTTCAGCACCTGCTGCATTGCAAATACGCTATAATTTAAATGCTTAATCTGTAAGCATCGATTAACCAAAATAAACTCATTTATACGTTAAAAAGAATAAAAATACAGGCTGCACTATACAGGGTGTCCCATGACAATGAGGACAACATACCACATTGATAATAATCCCAGCACCTCTGTTTGTCGTGTATCTGTACAAGTTAATGTACCACGAATGCGAGTTTGAAGAACATTAAAACGTCATGGTTTATATCCATTTCATATCCAACCTGTTCAAACCCTCTTACCTAAAGATTTCGCTAGTCATAAGGAATTTTGCCGCTGGATCATTCAAAATCGAAACCTACGTAATAGAATTTTATTCACGGATGAGGCAACATTTACAAGGAATGGATTAATGAACAGAAAGAACAGCCACTCTTGGGATTTGGAGAATCCACATGAAATCAGTGTCATTTGAGAGGATTGTTAGATGATGTCCCTCTGTTTTGTGGGGTCATATGAAAGATATGGTATACCAAACACCATCAGAGACTGTTGAAGATCTGTGTCTCGAGAGCAACGGTGGCCATTTTGAACAATCTTTATAGTGAACTGAAACCAAAATTAAAAAAATAATTGGCTTTCCCGAAATTGTAATTATTTAATGAATAATAATTTAACACTCTGTATTTTGTCTAAAGATTGCGTACACGAAGTAGTGACTTCACGTCGTGGGACACCCTGCATAAAATTAACTGCTAAATGAAATAAATACGAGGTGTAGTGAGAAAGTTCCAGTGAAAGCATATTCATTCGGCTTAAGTTTCCAGTTTAAAATTGTTTCCATGCTATAGCAGCGTAAACTGAAACTAAACAAGATATGTTTGTTCTTCTATATTTCACAATGACAAAAAGGAATACAAATTGAATGGTAATTTCGAAAGCTTTAGATTAAAAATCAAGATTTCTAGATTTTTAAAAAATTTCAACCTTAATTCAAAATTGGAAATTCAAATGATGTCAATTTAAGCCAAGTAAAAACTTTTAATTGATATAAAAATACAGCGTAGTGCAGTACAGTCGTTCCCAGTGCGACTTCGTTTAGTGTATAAATAATTATTTTTCTTTGCAGTGTCTTCTATTTCAATACTTTTTTTTAAGTTTACACTTAACTGGTTTCAAAATGTTTAATACTGCTGCTGCATTTGTAATTTATGAAACTGTTCTAAAATTTTAGTTTTTTCTTACATGCTAAGATCACGTCTTTTTTACATCAGCCGTTGCAAAGGATTAGAGTAGAACTGAGTTAGCTGCTGCCTATCAGCAGGTAGCTAACTTATGAGAGGGAGAGGTTCGGTACCACTCTAGCTTGAAAATACAAAAAGAAAATGCATACAAACAAGGTTATTGCTAGTAGACGGAAACAATTCTAAGAAAATGATTACTATGAATCATGTTTTTCCTATGTAGTTGTATATGTCCGGCCCGCTACCCGCGAAAGTGATAACAATATCCGAATGGCAACCTTATTCCTGATTTCAATAAGCGGTGTGCACTGTAGATGACATTAACACAACCAAAGCAAGTATGAGATATTAAAATTTGCAGAAGATATTAGTCAAAACCTGTTCAAACGATTTTGTCATTTGCTCATCACTTGCTGTATGTCGATAAGACAAGCCATTTGCGTTTGTATATGCGTCACGCAATCACAGGCAAGAATCATTGTCAGTGTATGTTAAATTGGTATCCTTAATATTTAAGTTTTGTAGAGAAATGATATACAGCTATAAACATTGCTAGTCTTGGGTCGCATATAGGTTATCTTTTGGCTGTCATTGCACCAACACTTTGATTAATTGATAGCTCGTTACCATGATTCCTCATGGAACACTGGATTATCTATTAAACCAATTTACTTGATATGTATATAATTTCCAGCATGGGAAAGTCCAAACTGAAGATTTCTTCATCCACTGTTCTTCTCCAGCTTGTTTTCGGTCTTCCTCTTCAACGTTTCCATTGTGGATTACACCTTAAACGTTTGCTATTGATTGCAAATGGATTTTTTCTCAAAGTGTGTCCGATCTAATTTCCATTTTCGCGTTGAATATTTATAGCTTTTTCACGTCCTTCGGGAGATCAATGTTTGGAGATGGTGTTATGCCAGAGGATCTTAAATGTTTTCTGAGACATTTTTCGTATTTCAAAGCTGGCTGTAACGTTTTTTGTAGTTTTCCACTGCCGTACAATAGTACCAGTTTTACGTTATTCCTAAACATTTTTAGTTTTGTTTTGGTTGATATTTTAGTTGCTTTCTGTATGGGTAGACGTTGCAATACCATGATAGACTAGCAAGTACGACTGCCATTTGTTAGGTGTAACCTCCTCTCTTTAAGGAAGAGGAAGATTTTGAAAGGTACATAAATATTGTAGTAGCTCCATGTGGTCGAACCTGTGGTACGCTCATCCTAGTGAAAAATTAAAGAAGCGAACTTACACATACGTCAAAAGGTTAAAGCATAAAACCTTTTAATAATGAGTCACAGTGACGACGAACAGCGCTTCTATAGGGACACAGAAACTTGCATCTGGAAACTACTTCGACATTGTGCCTGTCTCCGTCTCGCTGCTCCATTGTCAAGGCAAAGAACTAAGTTTTTTTGTGCTGTGAAGAAAGAACCCTTTTTCGCGTCAGCTTGCAAAATTTCAAGGGATTGAACCTTTTTTATGTAACAAGAAGCGACCTTCAGTAGCCGACTGTCCTTCTTTTGTGTACTACAAAGTGTAGAGTAATTTTTTTATATATACTGTGTAATTCCTGTAAGCTTCGGTCACTGGCCACGTAGTTGTTTAGAAAATGTAAATGACGTATGCCAGCGGCGGCGAGTTTTTTCTTGAACGTTCAAATCAATCGCTTGTATTATAGAACTGTAAAAAACGCCATTTGCCGTCATTTTTTTATCATCATTTCCAATAATCTAATTATATGTGTTCTAACATTTACTACCGCTTTTATTATGGTGCGTTCTGTATTTGTGTGTGTACGAATTTTGCAAGCTTTATAAACAGGAGGGAGGCACAATAAAAGTGAGTCCGATTCTCGTAAGCTGCTGGCCTCTCGGCCTTCCACGAGGGCCTACAATCAGCTGTATTTGGAAGGTGGCGCCCACTAATTTTGACCCACTCTATACACAAATAGGAAGATTTCCTCCCGTAAGCGATTTCCGTGAACTCCACCTACTCCTGTGAGCTAAGCTGCAGGTCTTTTTCCATCTATCCGGTTACGGGTCGACGGAAAAGTTCGTTTGGCCCGTAACAATGGGCAAATCGTCTTCTAGAAATCTGCAGTACTGTTCTCTATAGATGTAGCAAAGACTTCTAAAGGGTCATTTATGATTTTTAAACTAGAAAAGTTGCCTCTTAAAATACGTGTTCTACTTAATTATTATTTTTTGGTTCGTTTCAACAGAAAATTCGATGGGTCATAAAACGAAGAAATGCTATAATAATGTTTAGATATTAAAATCAGTTCTATAACAATAAAGGTATCGACGCTCTGTAGCTTTTGTTTGTAACTTGTTTACCCTATACAGACTTAGTATCATAAAAATTTTTATAATATACAGGTTGTTGCCTTAAAAAAATACGATTCTTAAAGTTTCGCAAAAGTTAGAACACCTTGCATATAACAAAAGGAACGCAAATTTAGTCACGCAAATGTGGAATCTACACTAAAATTACTTTTTTTTCCTGTGATATCTTAAATTAAGTGTTCACTACAAGCATCTCCGAAGTTGACTATTTTTTGGCAATTAACTCTCCCTATCGGGAGAACGGCTGAAACTAGCTTTATATAATTTACATCAATATTATCACCACTGAAGTGACATTTTAGAAATGCCATAATATACCAGGTATTCTATTAAAAAACCTATGTTTAGTGCAACATTCTGTATGTGAACACCTTCTCTTAACAAAAATAATTATTAGGGGTGTACCTATTGTATAGCGTAAACAGAATCTTAATATGTTGCCTCAGTGAGGAGCTATGTTTCGTTCACACACGGATGGCATAGCTTGTATATACTATATAGTGTGGTGGTAGGTCAGTGGGCAGTGCACTTGTATTCTAAGAAAAATATTTATTATGGATTGGGTTCGATCCTCCAACATTACGGCAGCGTTTAAAATACTTATGCTGTGACCCAGCACACAACATTTCTCAATCCGGTTGGCAACCGTCGGGTCGTAACTACAACTGTCGTTCGGATTCCACTTCAAATTGTAGATTCTCGTGTTTCTGCCTTGGGCAGCGAGATGAATGTTATCGATGATATCTGAATGGAATTGCCACATATGGAACATTTTTCATTGTTATTATTCATCCTTATCTTCACGGTTTCTGCCTATTTTTAATATCAACCAAGGACGACAATGTCATTGATCATAATTGCAGTGTATCTGATTTTTCTTCTTTTTTGTTAATTTAACAGAACAGGTACATTAGATTTGGATTTATATTCCGTTTCGTTTAACCAAGTATGTGCATTATTCCAACTATGTTTAGTTGCGTATATGTTGCGTCATTCAAAGCTACGGTAATTGTACACAAACTCCCATGAAAGCTTGCAATAACAACAAGAAAAAGTAGGTACGAATATCAAAAGTTACCTGAACATATTTAAAATGTAGATTTGTGTTTCAAATAAATTCAGTAAACTGCGATGCTTGAAAAATACCGATCGATGCTTCAGAACCTTCCAGCCATATTTAATTTGGCGTCAAACAAAAGTAAACTATTCATGAATAAAACTCGTTTGTGATGTTTCTATAGAAAATACTTTTAACCTACAGGTAGTTTAATTAGTAATCTATTATCTGGTAGTGAATATTCCCCGAAATGTGTTCATTCAATAAAATGGATTTTAGAAATAATTTCTCATTTATAAATTTCCTATAAACTACTCAAAAATGAATGATGTTAAAAAACAAAAAACTATCAAATCCAGTTGCAATTGTTTAACTATATTAGTGTTAAGTCGAGTTTGTGTGTTTGATTGAATAATCTTTCGTGTTTTCTTAAGATCTCTTTTGTTCATTGTTTTTTTATTCGTGTGTTACATTTGTGTTCCTAATAATAAACAACAGTGCAGACAAACCATTTAACTATAGAACAACGAAATTTAGCCGTTGCTATGTACCAAAGAGGAGATCGCCAGGTCGACATTGCTGATATGTAAGGAACTACGCAGAGCGTAATTTCACGTGCCATTGTGCGCCTTAGAGAAACAGGTACGACTGCAAGAAGGTTGGAAGTGGATGTTTTCGCATCACAACACCTCGTGAGGATCGACTTCTGGTAATTAAGGCACGAATGTACCCCTTTCCAAATGCTCGACATCTATAGCAAGTGCTCCAGAATGCCACCGGAAATCGAGTCTCTGACCAAACTGTGAGAAATCGATTGTTTGAGGTAGGACTGAAATGTCCCGCAAGAACTGTGGCTCAACGAAGACACCGGGTGGAATGGTCAAGACGTAGGCTTCAAGAAGCAACACCGTGGGATGATACACTGTTTTCGGACGAGTGCAGATATTGTCTCGGCAATGATAGTCCGCGTCAAAGAGTATATCGTAGTGCCGGAAATCGTACCTTACCTTAATATACCCAACCAGTCGTTGCCTTTGGTGGTGGCGATCTTATGATATGGGCTGGAATTTCTTTAGGGTGGCATACTGACCTCCATATCTTTAATGGTACACTCATGGGCCAATGTCATAATTGTTTACTTTTGTTTACATAGACTCGAATGTTGTTTATCTTTTGGTGGCTTGTATAATTTTTGCGTTTTCGGGAATTTTTTTTTGTTATATTAGTTTGTGTAGAATGGCTAGCGTTAAGAGCTTTTAGGTGATACACGTTGTAAAAAATTTACGTCTTTCCCTCTGTGATCATTGATGAACACTAGAAAGTGCTCGTTTGCGCATCGATTTTACGTTGTTTCTGAACAAAATTCTGTGGCCTTTAGAGCATGAGCTACAGAATTTTGTATAAAATTTTGGACAAAATTTGCTGTATGACACAGCACAGAATTTTGTAAAAACACTTTGAAAAAATTTTAAACAAAATTTCTAACAAAATTTTATACAACATTCTGTACCGTGTCATACAGGCTTTACATTGCAATATCCCTATTCATTTTTGAGTAGTTTAATATTATTTAAAAAAATATACATATTTATAGCACAGTGTAGAGAGCGAACAACAACAGCTAATAAACTTCCAAGTTCAATGCGGGATACCAAAACAATAAAAACATAGATTTGAATAAGGCTGGTTAAAGAATGCCTACATTTGTTTAGTGTACTTTCATATTGTTTCGTGGGATTTTTTGGAGAACTTTTATTATCTCCTTAATTTTCGGTCTGTTTTGAGAATCGCCTTCGGCTGGCTTATTTATCTTCTTGAACGACGAGAGTGTGGCCTAATTGTTTGAGACTACCAGACGTTCTGTGCTCAGCAAAAATAGGGTGGAGCTAAAATTGCTCTTGGAATAAAGTATTTCTAATGTTTATCGATGTTAAAATTGGATTAAATGAGAACAAGAACATCTTCCTTCAAACCGTGAGTTTTCTCATATCCTTCTATACGATTCAAATTAATCAATTTACGTCCTTAACATTCTCGTGAAGATTTGCCATGTCAACAGAAACTCAGTGCTTCAGTTTCTCGTTTTTGGTGCTTAAGACCACTATTTCGTTGCTATTATTTCGTTGTTCCTGAAAAATTCTTATGGTGCAACCTCGTCCGGCATCAATTTTTTTCGTTACATACTTGACATCATCGTCTTGATTGCCAATGATATCAGCATAGCTGTCGTCTTTCTCTTCCGTTGTTCTTGGGGCGCGAAAATTAATCTTCTTGGCTTCTTTTCCTCTGCGGCTGAATTATGATGAAAAGTACCTCTACCTTCAGTTATTGGTGAAAATTGTAAGCAGTTAATATTTGTTCGTAAGTGGTTTGATTTGATAATGATATCCGTAGTTGTAACTTTATCGAATAAGGCAACTTTTTGTTGCCAATTTATTGTTTAGCTATTTAATAATTAATTTTACTTGTGTTGTAAACTCAGCTGATACAGACGACGCAGTCTTCCCTCGATTTTACTGTAAACGTCGTAGTCAGTAGTGGTTTGAAAAATGTTTGGACGTCTCGAAACACTTTTTTTATACATACGTTTACATTCATGCGTGTGAATAATTTATAGATGAGTTGACTGTGGTCCTCCCATTTGAATGCTTTGTTTTAACTGTATGGTATATTTGATTTCATGTATAGATATTTTCGTTTTTGTGTGTATTTCATCAGAAATACTGAGGTAAAGCAAAAATACTACAAGGTAGGTTCGCGTCTTGCAAACCGTCGGTTTCCGACCCTTTCACGAGGATCTTCGGTTAGCTGTGACTTGAAAGGATGGTTGCTACTTATTTTCACTTATCCCATACATGGCGATAATCTAGACTTTCTTCCTTTAACTGTTTTCCGCAAACCTCTCCGTTTCTCTGTATTAGTTGACAAGCCAATTACTTCAGTTTGTTGCAACATGACGAGAACAGTATGATTTTGCTGTTAAAATGTCTTTAATGTTGTTTTCTCGCTAATTAAAAATCCCATCTCTTATTCTTAGTGTAACCTGAGGAGTCCTTCAGTTTTATTAACATTTAGAAGGGGTTTGATGTAGGACGAAAACTTTTAAATATACCTATCTAAGATAAACCGTTTTAAAAAAATAGCTTATAAAACATAATTGAATTAAGAAATGTTTGTAGACTGTCACAATTTCGTGCTACACCACCCAAGCGAGATATTACATTTATATATTTTTTAAAATACTACATAAAAACGCATCCAAGCTTTTAAGTAGAAAGTTTAATTAACTGGCTTCATAAACAGATTACAATGCCAGCAGAAAATGTCAATTTATCCAAGATAATTAAATGGTAAATCTGAGAGAATCGAGATTTAAAATAATTTGCTCCGACTTCGTGAGCGACTAATTAATTGTAACCTTTCAAAATATCATGGAGTAGAAATTGTTCAGGAGCTTTGGAAAACAAATATCTGCGTCTCGATCCATTCTATAACCCTATTAAGCATTGTACGATTTACGAAATACAGTGCTTTTTGTAGTTAAGAGCTGTTACCGTGCCTTCACGGTACCTAGCTAAAATAAGCGTTTGCAATTATCATCATAGATACCTTAATACGAATTGCACAAATTTATACAAGCATTTTTAACATATTTATGGCAAATATTACGCTATAATATTATTTTGACATCCAAATTTAGATGTCGGAAAGTTATGTTTATTGTAGTGTATAATAATCAAATTTCTTCCGAATGAAGGTGCAAATTCAACTAACAATCTTATAAGATATGAGCACAATATGGAGACCAATATATTTTTAAAACTCGGTTGTTTTTGTGGTCGAAATCTATTAGCGACGGGAGAACTCGCATAGAAAATGAGCCTCATGTACGACGAGATGCAACTGAAAATGAAGAAGTTAATACCCTTACAGACGGGTAACAATTCGTCAAATTTTTGAAAATTTAGAAATTAGTGTCGGAACTGTTAAAGACATTATAAAAATCAGCTTAAGTATCGTGGTAAGACCCAGATGGATTCCGCGCTGGTTGACCGAAGAACAGAAGTTGAATCGTTTGCAAATCGCTTCTTCTTTACTGCAGCGATATGAGAGAGAAGGAGATGGATTTTTCAATTCTATTGTGACAGTTGATAAATCCTGGGTACATTATTTTACATCGTAATTAAAACTAACAGCCTGCAGTGGTGTCACAGCATATCTCTAAAACAAAGACAGCAGAAGCTTGGTAGTAACCTGGTAAAGTGATGGCATACTTTTTACGAATTCTCAAGGGATACAGAACATCGTACAATTAGCGCAGAGTATTATTTGGCAAATTTTTGTCTCCCTCCTCCCAGATTTCGTGGGACAGGCTGAGATTTCAGTGTGAGATTTCGCACTTATTGTCCTACTCACCTGGAGTATTTTTGTCTTAAATTTGACATTTTTCATATGGTTTATTTAGGGGGGCCGCTGGACCGCATATCAAGAGCTCATGGAAGTATTTAAAAGCAACATTTCAATGAGCCTGTAATGGACATTTTTTGATCAGTGCGCGCTGCCTGTTTTGATTTATGGTGCAGAAATCACGCATTGACGAAAAAAAGTAAGAGTTGCCCAAAGAAAAATAGAGCCGTCCATGCTTGAAAGCAAACTCATAGACCGAGTGAGAAAGGAAGACAGTCGACAAAGAACAGGAATATGCGACATAATCAGAAAAGCGACCAGGCTAAACTGTAGCTGGGCTGGACACGGTGCGAAAGTGACATCCGATGAACAAAAATAATGGTAGAATGGAAACCTCGCATAGTAAAACGAAGCAGAGGAAGACCACCATCACGTTGAAGCGACGATCTTAAGCGAGAAATTGGCAGCTGGATGCAAGCCATTTTCAATGGAAAATCTTAGGGGATGTCTATGTCCAGCAGTGGACGAGAGAGGCTGGATGATGATAATGATTATTTGATCCTTATGCGCCATAAAGTTAAGCAAGTGACCAGGAACAAATGGAAGGGAAGTGTTTTCCCAAAGACAATGCTTTTTCTCATACTGCTGCAGGAATAATTGAAACTATAAATGATCTTTAGTGGGATCCTGTTCCGCATACAGCATCCAGTCCTGATCTTTCTCCCTTCAATTTTATTTGTTTGGCCCACTAGAAGAATTGTTAGCCATACATTTGGTATTGTCAAATTAGACGTTATCCAAGATGTGCAAGAGGAGATAGGTACGTTACCCAAAGATTTCTTAGGAAGGTATTAGAAAGCTTCCAGATGTGCATCGCTAGGCATGGGGGCTACATCGAAAAGTAATACAGTAGTTGTCATAGTTGTCGTCTTCTTCTGTGTATAGGCCAATGGCCTGTTAATTACCTACAATAGAGTAGGTTCTGTGAGCCCCCTTTGCACATATAGCGGGCATACCTAAGGGCACCTATCCTTCCGAACCGAAAAGAGAAGTTCCACTACAAGGTTTACGATTGTCAAAGATGTTTGTATGACAACCGGGACTGACGGTTTTCGTACCCTCCCAAGCACGACCGGTTGCCATATGTCATCGTTGCAATATTGTAATGTCTTTTTTATACATAAATTCCTGTTTATGTTTTTAAAAACAATTTCCACACGCGATTTTTCATTAGTGGGCAAGTTATTCAAAATTGTAATAAAGTGAAAACGATCGTAAATTGATAAAAACTTATGGTAAAAATTTGTCGATATAATCAAAATAGACTAAAAATAATCTACGTTTTTCACCTCATTACAAACTAAAAATCTTTAAGAGCATATGTATACAACCCTTGTGTCAAGGTTTTCTAATTTACTTAAAATCAGAAAAATGCATGATTTTGTAAGCAATTTTAGTAGTTTAGCACAACCAGCAGCGAAAAAGTAACGAGATCTTAGCTAAGCTACTATATTTCTAATAGAAAAACATGATCAATTACCTTAATTTTGAGTAAGAAAAAGGATGCGCTAGTTTTTGAATACCCGATCGGTGTAGGGTTCCCTTAATATAATTAATTTAATTTTTTCTGGCGGTTCGATGTACTCAGGTACTGCTTTTGAGCGCTTTATTGAATACACGGAAGGATAATTTTGTTAAACGAGCATAACGGGTTTACTGGAAACCCAATTTATCATAGGTTGCATCCTGTTTCTGATTAATAGTGAAAAGCTGTCAAATGAAAACCCTATGAAGACTAGCAGAATACCCCGCATTAATTCCCTATATTTTACAGCTCTCTGTTTCCGTCTTCGATAAAATCAGAAGGTGTCCTCTTTCCTTAATAATTGATAGCTGTACTTGCGTTTGAAGTGGATATTTATTATTTATAAATATAGCTCGCGTGAAGCTTAATATCCTAAATCTTAGGATCAATACTAGTTTCATACAAATTACAAATCAAAAAGGAACGAGACGGTGCATGATATACATTTTGCACAGAGTTTCGTGCTTTTTCCTTCATTGAACAAGGTTATTTATGAAACGAAAGATTACGTAATATTCGATTTCATATATACGATAGTCCAAGAATTTGAGATTTTAGGAAGGGAGAAGTATTCGGGGTCAGAATATTGTTATTTACATATTCCACAGCAATTTGCAATTTTTAAATCTTGCGATATTAAATTGTCTGTAGTTTATAACACTAGTCTTAACAACTACACGTTCGTATAATTGAAGTTGTTTGTTGATAAATAGTTCATAGAATTAATGTTTATTTATTTGGTATTGATTGAGCATATCAAAGAATGCAACAACGGACGAAGAATTAGAAAACAGGCTTAAACAACGCTCTGGGACAGCCACATTACAAGAAACACTAAAACAAGAACAGAAATAAAATCAACCGAACAGAGATCGAATTTTGAAGACGATGTTGCAGTCACCGGATTGGACAGGGTTGTCAACGAAGAGATAAAGGAGAGAATGGGTATCAAGAGAGATACGTTAAATTACATGGAAGAGGAAAGACTAACGTGGTATGGACATGTCCGTAGAACAGACGAGAATAGTTGAATAAGAAGGGTCACGGAATGAAGACCAATAAGAAGAAGGAAGAGAGGAAAGCCATGGAGAGCATGGAGATATGAAGTGGACAAAGCTATGGAAAGGCCTAGACGATAGAGAATGGGAAGACAGAGACAGATGGAAACCTGGTTGAGGGTAGTAAGGCAGCGTATATAGTTATTTATGAGAAGTTCAAGGATTGCGCATAGATTCGATAATATTAAGGTCAGGAGACTATTGTTTCAAAGGTTATTTGTGTAGAGGTTATTTGTCTACAGAATGTAGTTCTGAACTACTGTTCCAAAGGTTATTTGTCTAGAGGTTATTTGCCTAGAGAATATAGCTCGAAACTACTGTTTCAAAGGATATTTGTCTAGAGAATATTGTTCGAAACTACTGTTCCAAAGGTTATTTGTCTAGAGGTTACCTGTCTACAGAATATAGTTCGAAACTACTGTTTCAAAGGTTGTTTCACTAGAGAATATAGTTCGAAACTACTGTTCTAAAGGTTATTTGTCTACAGAATGTAGTTCTAAACTATTGCTCCAAAGGTTATTTGTCTAGAGGATATTTGTCTAGAGAATATAGTTCGAAACTACTGTTTCAAAGGTTATTTGTCTAGAGAATATAGTACGAAACTACTGTTCCAAACGTTATTTGTCTAGAGAATATAGTTCAAAACTACTGTTTCAAAGGTTATTTGCCTAGAGAATATAGTTCGAAACTACTGTTTCAAAGGTTGTTTCACTAGAGAATATAGTTCGAAACTACTGTTCCAAAGGTTATTTGTCTACAGAATGTAGTTCTAAACTATTGCTCCAAAGGTTATTTGTCTAGAGGATATTTGTCTAGAGAATATAGTTCGAAACTACTGTTTCAAAGGTTATTTGTCTAGAAAATATAGTTCGAAACTACTGTTCCAAAGGTTATTTGTCTAGAGGTTATTTGTCTAGAGAATATAGTTCAAAACTACTGTTTCAAAGGTTATTTGCCTAGAGAATATAGTTCGAAACTACTGCTCCGAAGGTTATTAAGCCCATGGAGTTTTTATACTCCTACAAATGATCATTAGATCGACATTATTGTATTGGTAACGCGATGAGTATCATGGATAATGTAATTAGGGAATCGTTGGTGGATAACTCATACAAACCGAACAAACAATTTTGAGTTTAACCAGAAAGTATTTTAAGTTGAATCACAATATAAGTAAGATAATATACTTAATTTGATCTTGAGAGTGTAACTTGGCCAATTAAAGTTATATTTGATAATTTAGATTATTGTGGAATTAATTGTACAGTAAATTTCGTAAATAATGAAAATTAATAAAAATATTACGGCACTGGACAGTATGAATTTTAAGTAAAATCTATCAGCGGACGGGCACGTCGATGTTTAAATTCGTGCAGTTTTGCACTAATCCGGTACCGACGTAAACCTCCGAGATGGATTATATTTGAACACATTTTGTAACAACAGAAGTGGACAATAACTTTTTTGTTAATATTATTTGTTTTTAAAGAAGTATAATTTGAATGCTAAATTTTTTTTTGGAAATAATTTGAAAACGCCTAGACGATAGAGAATGGGAAGACAGAGACAGATGGAAACCTGGTTGAGGGTAGTAAGGCAGCGTATATAGTTATTTATGAGAAGTTCAAGGATTGCGCATAGATTCGATAATATTAAGGTCAGGAGACTATTGTTTCAAAGGTTATTTGTGTAGAGGTTATTTGTCTACAGAATGTAGTTCTGAACTACTGTTCCAAAGGTTATTTGTCTAGAGGTTATTTGCCTAGAGAATATAGCTCGAAACTACTGTTTCAAAGGATATTTGTCTAGAGAATATTGTTCGAAACTACTGTTCCAAAGGTTATTTGTCTAGAGGTTACCTGTCTACAGAATATAGTTCGAAACTACTGTTTCAAAGGTTGTTTCACTAGAGAATATAGTTCGAAACTACTGTTCTAAAGGTTATTTGTCTACAGAATGTAGTTCTAAACTATTGCTCCAAAGGTTATTTGTCTAGAGGATATTTGTCTAGAGAATATAGTTCGAAACTACTGTTTCAAAGGTTATTTGTCTAGAGAATATAGTACGAAACTACTGTTCCAAACGTTATTTGTCTAGAGAATATAGTTCAAAACTACTGTTTCAAAGGTTATTTGCCTAGAGAATATAGTTCGAAACTACT
>JABXWE010000805.1:0-53956 GCA_014611495.1 Limonius californicus | reverse complement strand
TGTAAATACTAACGAATAGCAGTTTATACAGACGAATCGGGCGAAACGTGGAAAGTTAATTAGTGAAAATCTTTCCAATTCATGTTCACTCAAATTAAATGCTGTTTTCATTTAAATGGTTTCCTATTCTATTAAACAGAGGTATAATTTATGAGTGCGAAGGTATATTATACCGTGTGCTGACTTGAATACGCTCCATTGAGAAAGTAATGCTTGTGTGGAATTCTTCAATTTCCTGCCTCATAAGTTGAAAAACGCACCCAAAACAAGGTGTACGCAGCAGGGACGTTAATTTTCCAGAGATTACATCAATTATTTATTTTTATAATACCCAATCAAGTGATAAATTTGAAAAACTTTAAAAATATTTATACATACAACGCGCGATTGCCGCCAGCGTGGCCTAGTGGTAAAGGATTAGTTTTGTAATGCGATCTTCGTTCGGGAGTTCGAACCCTCCCTTATGCTTTTTTTTTTTAAATTTCTGTCTTTTTCAAAAATGTTTATTTTTGTAAATCTAATTATGTTATTATTCTCTAAATACACATCATTAGTGAATATTGTAGATAAAGTACACGAAGAACGCTTGCTCAAGTGCAGAAATAATTTTATAATCTTTTGGGGTTACTCTTTGAATGCAGATAGCAATTCATTCGAACATTTGATTTAATTTAAATTTTTGCTTGCATTAAGAATTAGTGTTAAACGATTTAATTGTTATTATTAAATATGTAACGGGAAATTTAACAATTAAATAATGCTGTTTTATTATTTAGTTCCTTATGAAACCCAAAATGCATGTATTATTGTATAATGCGTATTTAGAAAATATAACACAGTTGAATTTACAGCAATAAAACATTTTTTATAAAGAGATAATTAACAAATACATAAACGCATGTATTTTGCCTATGGAGCGTATTCAAAATCAGCACAAGGTATATTGTTTATTTTTCTTACACTATATTCATATGCGTTTAAGTTCTGATAAACGGGTATTCTGAAATAGTCAAAGTTAAACATAATTGTTACACCACGTGCTTGTAAAGTATGTGACATATACGAATGGCGGACCTTCTGTTTAAGGCGCGCTCCAAACTGCTGGAAGTGACTTGCACCTCTTCTCCAGAGAAGGCGCTGTCGGTAAAATATCTAGGTGGTTCGTCACTGTCTTCTGAGGGAAAACGGCCTTGTAAAAATCCGATGTTTCTTGGACCTAGGATGTAAACTTCAGCGCACAACCTCTACGCCACGGCCTTTCCCTTTGTCCACTGGACTTCCATTGTTGACTTTGTGAAGAATTATCGTCACAGATATTCCTCAACCAAAATTAGTTTAGATAGTCCAAGTTCATCAGTGCGTACTGAAGATGGCAACTTAGTTTCCGCAATACGTATTTAGGTATTCTAATTGTCAAGGTGGTAAAGAGTTTTTGAAAAGTTCTGAAATAATAATAGTGTATTTTTTCTAATATTGGGTGGACAAGTTCTTAGGTCAACTTTAGGTTTTAGGGTAACAAAGAAAAGTAACAGTTTTAATTTATAATGAACCAAATAATTTTCTAAATTTCTAATATTCACCAAGTGTAACAGTATTAAGATGTGTCACTGCTTCTTATAAAACCTCTCTGAAGGTATAGAATTAATGTAATGACAAGTAAGTATCTCACTGGTATAATTTCAATTCCGAAAGTTATTTTTAGATGCATTTCTTGGAAAGCGCCAGATGTTTATTCGAAATAGACTGAAATATATTATTAACCCGATTTCTAAAATTATGAAGTTAAAAGAGGGATTGTTTATTCTAATTATAACGAACCTGTTGTATAAGAACTTTAAAGTATCAAAACTGAAATAAATTGAATTAACTTCATTGCCTCGTTATTTAGATAATATTTAGATTTTCTGGAGCTTGTATATATTTTTCGGGCTTTCTATTTGTCCTGAAATATTAATCAAAGTGAATACTGATCTCTCCTGGGAATTCTTATATTCTATATTATTAAGCAGTTTATTCCAGACTTCCTATAAATTTTGTCGGCCTTAAAGAAGGCAGGATTGGATCTCAAAGCTTATGTATTGAGTATGCATACCTATTAAAAGTTAATTTGTTTTTGCATAACCATATATTCCTACTTTCGGACTCTGGTATATTTTTAAAACAAAGAACAAAACGTTTGGTTTCTTGCGAACTACTGCGTTTGAGTTAGAAACTTAACACTTCCATATTCTTAAATCTTATGTAAAAACCCCAAATGCTAAAAAAAGCAGTTGTAGAAGTATAAATTGGTAAGAGTAGGGACCCCGGTGGAGCAGTGTAAATACGCCCTGCCACTCGAGGTCACCGATCGGCCGCTTGTTCGAGCCCCGGCTGAGGCGACCGTATTTCACTTAGCTAAGTTTAGGGTGCATGTTGCATTAGTGGATAGTATGCACGGGGCGCCCGCACCCCCCTGAAGTAATGCGAAAGCGGTTCCGGGGGGAGGGGTAGTATGAATGAATTAAAAAAAGGTATTAAATATAAGATTGACAAACCTCAATTTGTTTAAAATATTATAAGATCAAAGGCATATTATGCGACTGTTGTCGATAATAGCAATAAAGTGATCTGGAAGGTGTAACTTCAGAAAACTATAAATGCAGCGTTTTAGATCGACGTCTATCTTGTGATATAGCGAAGTTTGTCTGAATAATTTTCTAGAACCCAGTATAAAAAACTGTAATAAAACTAAGCACATTTTCTATATTTTTTTCTAGATATTATAAATATACCTACTTGTATCGAAATTATGAAACTTACATGAATTTTCTTAAAATTTTAATTCTGTTACATACGAGGGCAAATTTTATGTAATTTACCTAGCCATTACAATTGCATTACTGTCTAGTTGCTGTAACATTTGTACATATCTCTACCAAATTTGAATCAAATTTAGAACATTTAAAGGTTTTAGCGTAACTTGTATATTCAAAATCCGAGTAAATGTTTTCGAAAGAACTGTTCCAAAAAATTTTGAATTATAACCTAGGCATGAACACAATGTTTTTGCGTTTAATTCTCAGACTGCAATTACTAGAGCAAATACTTCTTCAGAATCAAACAATTTTAAGCACTCTATAAGTTTATCAGAAATTGTTTTCGCATACTGTCTTAAGAGATGAAACTTAAGATTATGACTGAAAGCCTCCCAGCAAATATGAATCATTATAATGAGTCCACGGAGGTTTTCCACTATCAAGAGCCGCTAAGACACAGTTTTCTGCTGGAAAACTAAGAGCGACCGCTTTTTACGACGTTGAATAAGTTTTGTCGATTGAGTACATGCAGAAAGGGTCAACAATTAATGCCGCACTTTATAGGAAAACAATTCAGAATTTGCAGAAAACCTTAGAAGAAACGCCACCACATTCTCAGAGCTACAAGTAGTTGCGGTTGCACAACTGCGGGGTGCATAAAGTATGCGGTGTTGAAACTTCAGCGTTTGTTGCACTAAATAAATATACATCGTGCGGGTAATACAAGATTTAATGATAAATGAATATAACAACGGCAACACAACAAAATAATAACGAAATATGCACAACGTCAGTCGGAACTAGAATACCATCGACCTTCCTGTAGTAGTGCCGGTGGAAGAGTTCTGGAATTGGTATTGTTAGGATACGTTTCTAAACCCTTCTTCCATTCCCAGCGGACGTGACATCATCTTGGAGAAAGCTGATTCTATTTTTCGTACCGTTGGAAAAACCTAGTTGCTATAGTAACGCATTCCGTGAGGCCGAAGAATTTACAGATACGGTGGAATTGTTGTTGTAACCTACCGCTACAAAACCATTAGTCAAGAATCTGGATTCATTAAGCTGTGGCATTCATATTACACTCAATTTAGAGTCCTGGTACCTCCTTTTCTTCAAAAATTTGAAAAAGAATTTTATGGGTTGAAGTTTGCTTCAGATGATGAATTGAAAATTACTGTAGACGATTATTTTAAAGATCTATCGAAAGAATTTTTCTCTAAGGGAATGAAGCATTTCGAAAATATTTGAAATAAGTGTAGAAGGTAGTTATGCAAAAATGAAAGGTTTTAATGTTTTTCATGGCTAGGTAGATTTCACAAAAATTTGCCTTCGTATGATTCTAACAACCTATTTAATGTTCCTTTTCATATAAAAAGAGTTTTTACCTATGTCTAATACAATTTACGATGCTACAAACTCAATTAACTCCAAACTACATCTACCAGCTCACCTAAAGAAATTAATACGTGTAAACCTACATAATATGTGTGTGGAACAGCTATAACCAACAAACGGTAAGACTATGATGTAGGTATTTCCGAGATAACTGATGATATATCCGTTTTATCTTCAAAACATACAGTTGTATGATATTTTAAAGACATCATTGTTCGTTTTTAAATTCCGGTTATACAAATGTTACATAAGTTAAGGTTAATTAATATAATAACACACTTTTGAGCAGAGGGCCATTACACACAATTACAAAAACAGCAGGTTCTATGAGCTGCTTTCGTACGAAGACTAGAGAAGTTCCCCTAGATGGTTTACCGTTGCCAAAGATATGCGTACGACAACCGGGACTGATGGCTTAACATGCCCTCGGAAGCATAGCCGTTAAATTGATCCACTGATCTTGTTACTTACAAAATTACACAATATAGGTTTCTGTAAACTTACATTAGACTTCTTCAATGCTATTGCGAATGTGAATCAAGCACAGTTTCAACGACTTCGTGCTTGTAATGATTGAAGAGTTAGCCTATGCCATTCGAATGTCTTCCAGAAGCTAGTAGCAAAATTAGAAGAAACTCACAGTCGTGAATGCATGAATGCATTTACAATGCGTGATATTACTAACAAATCTCTGTTGGCTTTTAATTTGCCAGATTTCTTGAAAATTAAGGTTAGTTCAACATGCCCTATATTTTTGGAAAGCGCTAAATTATGTTACATCTAAAAGATATAAAATAACAAAAGAAGAACTTTGAAGGAGGTTCCCGGTAGAAGTACAAAACAAGCCGTTGGCGTTAATTGGATGAGATGGTTTGATTATTTATCCAGAATGATTGAAAGGGCATGTAAGAACTCTAGGGAAAAATTTAAAGAGTAAGAAATAGAGCTAGCTGTACTATAGCGGTAACAAAAAATATGAAGAAATAGAGAAGGAAATTTGTGGATATCATTTACACAAAAATGTAGAAGATATCAAATAACTTAAAAATCAAACTGCTAAAGTTTAATTGTTAAACACCAGTCTTATCCTTTGTAGAATTGTTGAATAGCGCAGTTACAGTCTAATTCTATTATAAGGAGACCAATGGAACAGCAAATATTTATTTGTTATATCCATTAAATATTACATCGGTAGACTTAAAAAATGTTCATATTATTAAAACTTAATACTAAGGAAATATTAAATATCTTAAAATATAATTATTTAAGATAAAAAATCAGACATAGGGACATCCTTAGATATTAATTATGGTAGTTGAGCTGCTTTGTTTTAGTATGTCGTCGATCGTTGCTTATTTATGCTTTAAATTATAGGTCCCTGAGATTAACTTTAAAAACGTTTTATAGAATTCAACATTCGCCACCAATACGAATGACTCAAAATACTTATTTGAATAATTATAATTCTCTTACAAATGTTGTTAGATACAACTTGTTTCGAAAAAAATATTAAAACACGTATCACAAGAAAAAAATGCCAAAAATGTATTTGTCCATTACTTCTGGAACGAGGGATTACTTTACGCGGAAAATACCATGCAGTACACCATCTAAATTCTAATATTAAGGGGAACAAACAAAACGGTCATCAAATCAAATCCTCTAAATAACAGAAATAATCCCAGAAAATATTGTTTATCTCAGATTTAAACACTTGTCACCGGATTTATGAGAATCTGTATGCTAAATAATCATTGAAGCACCTTCCTTACTATGCCGAATATTAAGTTTATTACCAAAATAACAGATTTATCACCAAATAAGTTACTATCAATATATATTATATATTATTATATATATTTTCTTGCTATCACCATCATGCTAGAATAGTTAATTTATTTGTTTATCAGGCAATAGGCTGTGGTGCCAAATTAACTGAGTTAATTTTCAAGTTCAACGAAAAGTTCCCAGTTGAACGGGGTAAAATTGGCGTGATGCGGCGAGCAACCAGTATGATGCGGGGATAAACCACATGAGTGAATTTAGTAGGTTATGTGTATTTTATTTTGTGCTCAAAAGGCAGGTTCGTTTTGTTTTTAATCGTTCTATTTTATTGGAAAGTATTCTTTTGTCTTGTTATTTCCGGTAGGAGCGGCGTCTGTTTTAAAATATGTATTGAAACAATTGTTTCGACGAAGCAATTCCGTCGATAAGTTCAGCGTCAACCTCCACACAAATGAAGTGCCTTTCCTCAATTCAGAAGAAGGCGACTCAGAGACAGAAGAAATCGTGTTACCGAAGAAGAAACGAACAGAAAATAAGGTCTGGAAGTACGTCGCAGGGTTCGAGGGCCTACAAGTTGCCGAAGAAACTATTACAGATGAAAGTACCTAGTCTTCGTACGCACGAAGTAGAAACAAAGTTAAACGTAAAAGACCTCAGTGTGCAGCACAGATTTATTTGCTTTTCGACGCAGCGTCGGATTCTGTACGTTACATCATATCCCACAGAATCCGATCACGATCATGAACTAAAATTGCAGTCTAATTATGGGTTAAGCGACAAAGTCAAGGAAGAAGTAAATAAGCTGTTCGACTTACATTTGAAATCAAGAGCTACAATAAGTAAGTTAGCCAAAATTAAAGGCACTACAATACCCAAAATGTCGCAACTAAGAAGTTACCTACATGAGCGGCGTCGCTCTAAATATGGACTACCAACTGTTAGTCGCGGTGGGCTAGAAGCTTGGTTGCTTTGCCACTCAACCATCCCTGAAGATGTGCATGAAGTTTATGTACTTGCATATGACAAGCAAATTTTGAATGGAATTGGTTCGCGACGTGAAAGTAATTCATGCAGATGCCACCTAAAATTAGTGTGGTATGGATTTCCAGTCTTTGTCGTTGGAAGTACGGAAAAGAATAAAAGCTTTCACCCGTTTTGCTTAGGATTGGCAACCTCAGAAGAAGTAGGTGACTTCAGACTGTTGTTTGAGACACTAAAGAATAACATCTCAACTTTATTCTCACATTGCCAGCGGCCAGAGGTGTTGGTTTCTGATGCATGCAAAGCCATTCAAAATGCCTTCGTAAATCTTTTGGTGAGGAGATTACAGTAAGGATGTACTGGGCATACGTGAAAAAGAAAATTCAAACCCGCGTAGAACAAGTTACAAAGAATACTAGACAGAAGGAATTACTGAATTATATGGATTCTTTGCATTCAGCTACTAATTCAAACACCTTCAATTTGGTAGTCGAAGCATTTTTGAAAAAATGGGGAATGAGTTCAGTTTTGTTAAATACTTCATGGAGCAGTGGCTATAGCAAAATCCCAATTGGTATTTGGGTACTTACCTGGGTTCTCCAGCCACAAACAATGGACTGGAATCATTTAACAGAATCATAAAAGACGAACATACTCTGCAGCAGCGTCTTGCATTATCACGTTCTTTGATCGGTGGTACTGAGATGGTGAACGAATGGTCTACAACAGTCCAAAGGAGAGTTTCTGCAACGTGCCCACCATAACTTTAAAACACTGGACGGAATCATATCAGTGGACAAAGATGCCAAAGAAAGTTATGTTAACGCGCAAGTGATGAGACCTTTAATTATTACGAAGTATCTGGCGGAAAGGCCGAAATAATCAAGGAATTTAAACAAGTGGAATATCTTCAACGCCTACAAAGAACACTTTTTCAGCAAATGGGAAGTAGCTTTGCCTAAAAATGGCACCTGGATAGATGGGTCGTATTTACATAGTCTAGTAACAAAAACTTGGTGACTAATTTGTTATTCTAGAGACAAACCCGATAATTTGGTAATCCAAATCGGAATAATTAGGTGACCGATTAAATGATGCCCAATATTAACTTGCTAAACGCTGGTTATACAAGCAAGCTCGTTTTTTCCGAACTGGTGTTAAGTGAATAGAATTGTAGTTATATACAATTAGGATGTTTAATACTATTTTATAACACGCACATAGTTTGTATATTAATGCCAGTTTTAAAAAATGCAAATGATTTATGCGTGGCTGTATCAAATTGATGAACTAATTTTCTTTATTCAGATAACTAACAGCCTTATGAAATTTTCATTAATTGTTTTAGGGTATTGCGTTTGATTTTTTGTTTTAGGCTACTTTATTTACATAAGAATTGCTTCATAGTTCGTATGTAGACTGATAACGTACTATCTACTTTAAGTGATTTATTCGCTTCTGCCATTTATTAGAGCCCATTGCTGTTCGCCAGCGGCGTAATGTTTAACGACACATCCTTGTCAGCCAGCGCTTTGTGGTATGTGTGCTATATTGATCGATAATCAGAACGAAAAATTAATTTGGCACATGATAAAGGAATATTACTTGATGATTAATATTTTAGGGATTTTGCTCAATGGAAGGAAACCAAAATTAAATAAAAAATATTCCAATAATGTCCGCTTTTTGATTTACACCTATATTTTTAGGGTTTTCTGATGATAAAGCGCCGATACGCACGTTACAGGAAATTGAGTGTAGCTATTTCTATTGAACATTCCGGTGTATATTGTATACTGTTAGTAATATGTACATGTTACTACCAAAGTTACGAGGCATAATGTTTTACAGGAAAATGAAGCTGAAAAGTTGTAAAATTTGCATTCGTCGAGAAATCCTTTTTCTTTCACAAAACTCATTTTTTAAAGTAATTTCTTTTAAATCGCATTTTATAAGATTACGTTTGCAGCTGCTTCAGATTATCTTTAAATAGTATTTTGCTTTATGTTGTAACTGTTACTAAAACTCAATTTAAAATCAGCTCATAGATGGTTGCAAGAGGTGTAGGAACGTTATACATATTTCTGATTTTAAAACAAACCTCTGGAAAATTACAAATTAAGAAAAGTGTGTGTTTGATTTAAGGTGATGTCTATGACGTACGAGGGATATTCAGAAACAGAAAGGGCCGTTTAATTATTGCCGCCGATGAAAGGCGCAGTCAATTTAGCGCATTGTGGTGATGCTATTGTGGTAGATGAGGTAGCAACATCTCACTTTACGGTGATGCTGTCATTGTATGATAAAGCACTAAAGTGAACACTACGATTGAAAATCCCGTCAAGTCTGAAGTGCACGCTGTGATTTTCCATGTAAAAAAACTTTACTGAACTTTAATGTCATATATGCGAGGTTTATGGTTCATGCATCATGAGTGAAGGAAAGGTTCGACACTGGTGTTGAAACTTCAGAGATGGCCGAACAAACGCGCACTATGAGGAACGAAGTGGGAGACCTTCTGTAGTCAACGACGGTCTTGTGGCAAAAATAAACAAGAACATTTTTTGAAATGCCGCCAATATTCTTCTAATTTCACGTTCGGTACGGTATGAAATCGTTGCTAACAGGCTACTGTGCGAAGTGGGGAATTTTCACAAAAACCAGTGAACAGCCTTTGCACCGGTTTTCCTGCATCGCTACGAAACTGATGGAGATGAGTACCTGACTCACATTGTAATTGGCGACGAGTTTTAGATATCGTTTACAAATGTTGAAGCGAAACAACAATCAATGTAGTGGAAGCATGCGAGTTCTCGCAAAGCCAAAACGTTCAAGTAAACGTTCGAAAACCGAAAGTTTATGGCTAAAATTTTGTGTGGCCGGCGACTTGAATTTTATACCAATTTTCACGTTCGGTGCGGTATGAGATCGTTACGGACAGGCTACAGTGCGAAGTGGGGGATGTTCACGAAAATCAGTAAACAGCCTTTGCACCGTCGTTCCTGTATCACTATGAAACTGATGGAGAAGAGTACCCGAATCACATTGTAATTGGTGACGAGTTTTAGATATACGAGTAGTACCCAAATGTTGAAGCGAAGCAACAATCAATGCAGTGGAAGCATGCGACTTCCCGCAAAGATAAAACGTTCAAGCAAATGCTCGAAAACCGAAAGTTTATGGCTAATATTTTGTGTGGCTAGCGATTTAAATTTCATACCAATTTTCACGTTCGGTACGGTATGAAATCGTTACGAACAGGCTACAGTGTGAAGTGGGGGATGTTCACGAAAACCAGTGAACAGCCTTTGCACCGACCTTCCTGTATCGCTACGAAACTGATGGAGATGAGTACCTGAATTACTTGTAATTGGCGACGAGTTTTAGATTTCGTACACAAATGTTGAAACGAAGCAACAATCAATGCAATGGAAGCATGCGAGTTCCCCCAAAGCCAAAAAGTTCAAGCAAACGTCCGAAAAAACCGAAAGCTTATGGCTAATATTTTTGTGGCTAGCGACTTGAATTTCGTTCCAATCACCAATCACAGTTTAAGCACACTAGATTCCCTAAAGCCAGGCAAACCAGTTGAGAACGAAACGATTATGGTTACTGTTTTTAGGGACAGTGGAACGTGGTACGACAATTAATGCAGATGCGTGTTGTGAGACCTTAAGAAATTTTAGAAGGACGATTCAGAACAGAAGGCTGGGATTGCTGATCTTTGAGATTGTGCATTTATACGACAACGCGCGACTGCAGGCGTCGGTTGTCACTGTGAGCACATAGAGCAATTCAAATGAGAGATATTTAGGTATCGTCAATCTCCCATGCTTAGTACTGAATTACTAATCACCTCTTCCTCCATATATTGAACTTTTTAAGAACCCCCCGACCGTTTTCTCGACTACTACACAAAATTGGCTTTCGTTACAAGGGGCAACCTTCTATAACGAAGGTATACAAAAACTTGTACCACGATATCACAAGTGTTAAAATTCAAATTGTGACTACGTAGAGAAATAGTTTTGGAGATCATCTAAGAATCTTTTTTTCAACTTTACATTTTTGTTTTGCGCCTGATTGGTCTTTAATTTCCGAATAATCCTCGTATATTCTTTCGAAAATGATTATTTTTTATAAAATAGTAAGCAATTACTGATAAATATTCTACTGCATACAAAATTAAAACCTACTCGTCATTTCAATAATCGTGCAGTTTTATTTATGGAAATTTATTACCAAATTTGATAGTGATAGATAGTTATACTGGGAGTATCGTTTCCATAAATAATACAGCATCAAAACTTCGTTAAGATTGTACGAAAAAAACGTTTTTAGATATTTTAATAGAATTTTGAATTCTACATCAATCAATGCGGACTGACATCGAAGTTTATTAATTTTAGCAACCAACCCTCGTCAGAAGTCTCGTTTTCCAAAGATCAGCTAGAAAGGACAGTTCTGAAGTATGGATTAACCCTTTCAATTTTTCATGTGCTTTTGTTACAGTTTTATACGTTATATTCAGAACTTATTCGCATATCAAATGCCTGAGGATAGAAACCTCAATTATGTTTTATTCCCCGAGCTAATCTTAAGTTATCTTGAAATATCAGACACGAACACTAAGCAAACTAGTAATATGGTTCGTATTTTAAGTTGCTAATCTTCCTAGAGAAAGTAACTTGAACGTTTCTATGTTAGTAATATCGTTGATCACTAAAATGTAATTTCTTTTAATACACATATCTCAACATAAGCTGTATTCTCCTAGGATTAGAGTTTTGCCTGGAAATGGAGATTGATGAGATGAGGCCAAGCTCTACAGAAGCTCCCCTGCAAATGACCTAATAAAGTGCTCCAGCTTTTTGTACATTTTGTTCGTCCTACTCGATCCCAAGTGTGTCGCTAATAGGATGGCAGTTGTTAACAGATATTAAGATGAATAATGGAATCAAATAAATTACAAAAGCATCCATTAAATGCTAATATCAATTAGCCTTGTTGATAATGTAAGCTTTATCCTTAAATTAATATTATCAGGATGCTGTTTAATTGTAATGTGTTAATTATAACAGTCAAATTTTTTATATAAAATTCATAAAACGTAGGTTCTGCTATAGAAGACCTTCAACTTTATTTGAGGAAGGAAGGGGAACAGTACTTTTGGTGATTTTTTATAAACGTGCTATTAATTCTGTGATGACATATATCTGATAACATAATGCAAACACGATCATTAGTAGTCATTTCATTAATTTCCAAATAGCTTTTCGGGTGTTCCATATGTTGAAATTGCTTACTTAAAATGCTTATCTACCTATTATTTAAATTTATATACTACAATTCTGACAACGATGCAGTTATAATTTAAAATAGTATTATTTGATATTTGTAATGCTAATTTGGTGTGGTAGTCGTATACATGTACGGCAACATCATAACCATAATTTATAAACGGACTTTGTAGATATACACTAGTAATAATGCGAATATAGCATTATTTACAGGATGTAAATTATTTTAAACTACAGGTTTATTACTAAGGCAGCCTATTGACATTTACTAAATGTGTAAAGCTATTCCTTAAAAGTTAATTTATTGCAGTGTTATATCCTTTGTTTCTACCTAGTGTTTGGTTTAGTGTGGCTATAATTCTAGAAAATTTTAATTAATATAAATTTTATAAAATAATTATTTAAATCATGGTGCAGAACTTTGACAAAAACACTGCAACGTATTTTACAGAGTGGTGAATTTTTCGATGCTCACCATTGGTAACTCGGAGATACGAAGTCGGGTAAATTAGGAATCCTGGATATTTTTATTCGTTCTTGATTTATCAGGAAAATAATAAAAACTGTGATTTTAGAAATAAATGATTATCTTCCCTATCATTATTTCAATCAAACTTCGTAACTTTATGTTTTCGATCACTGGAAGTTGAACGATATCAATAGAAATTGTCTAAGCCTTCTAGATTTCAAACTGTGATAGTCAAGTTTTTTATTTCTTATGGTCGTCATATTGGATTATCACACCATTAGATAATCAAAAAAATTAGCTTTTCAAATGGGTAATCAACATAACCTTTTCATTCCAAAACACTTGCTAAAATTTGAAAATTTGTGTAAGCAATTCATGAAAACGCTTTAGCTTTGAAAAACGATTGAAACAATAATTAAAATGACAGATTGTATTGCTAGTTGTCATTTAAATTCTTTAAAAGCTGCGAACTGTGTATAGGTCTTAATTATAACGAGAACAAATTCAAAAACAGCAGATGATTATTTAAATTTTCAAAGTGTGCGCCGTTTATAAAACAATTAAAACTGATAGGTAACAAATGATTTTTTTAATACTAAAATAGATAGATTGCGTTTAAGTGGTGTATGTAGAGTTTCTTTATCCTGTTTTGTAATTGTCAAGATGTTCACCAATGAAGAAAAGCACAGGAATAGAAATTTTGTTGTAGCGTCTGAAAATTATGCAGTTTTGTATCCAGAGACAGCTACTCCACCGAACAATGTTTGCAAAGATTTCAAGAAATTTGACTGTTTGTGGCAGGTTTAGAAGATCACTAGGGCCGTATAGAAAAGCAAGTATTGCTAATGAAGTCAATTAGTTGACTCAATTACCAATTGATCTAGAAAACTCCAGCCAAAGTATTTCCCAAGAGTGTGGCATTGATGATTGATATGTGCGGAAAATCATCATAAAAAACAAACTATCCAAGAAGCAGTGGACGAAATGAATTTGAAAACTAACTTCTGCATCATAAATAACGGCACTTTGAACAATTTCAATAATCATAGTGTTTTTGAATTTGTCATCTTGTTATTGTTAGACCAATAATTTTTTTTTACTATTTAAGGACAATTAGCCATTCAATCTGCCACTGTAATTATTGTTACCAATTGTTTTTTAAAGTCTATGCGATTTTATAAATTATTTACACAAATTTCCAAATTTCAACAAGTTTTTTCAAAGAAAAAGGTAATGTTGGTTACCAATTTGAAATACTAATTTTTTTGTCTATCTAATGGTGTGATAATCCAAGATAGCGGTGATAAGAAATAAAAAAATTGACTATCGCAACTTGAAATCTAGAAGGCCCGAAAAAAGGGCAGCAATAGACGCCCAGAAAAATAACAAGTCCCCCGTAATAGACGCTATCCCAGCAGAAATGCTTAAAGCTGGAGGCAACGGTATATTAACAGCAGTATATACGTTAATCACGAATATATGGGAGAAGGAAGAAATGCCCAGTGAATGGAACAGAAGCATCATATGCTCAATCTATAAAAAAGGAGATAAGTTGCAATGCAAAAACTACAGAGTCATCTCGCTCGTGTGCACAACATATAAGGTCTTCACAAACATCCTCAGAAAGAAACTGCAGCCGTTAAACGAACGAATTATCGGAGAATACCAAGCTCGTTTTAGAGAAGGAAGATCCACAACAGACCAGTTATTTACAGTAAAACAAATACTTAGTACAGCCTGGGAATTCGACGTAGATGTACATCAAATCTTTGCCTATTTCCGACAAGCGTATGACTCCATAATCCGAGAAAAACTGTACGAAATAATGAGGGAGCTCGAAATACCGGAAAAATTAATAAGACTAACAAGGATTACAATGATAAACACGGAAGCGTACGCCAAAATTCAAAATCAACTGACCGACTCTTCCACTATAAACCAGGGCCTGAAATAAGGCGATGCACTCGCCCCTACACTACTTAATCTAGTTTAAGAATAAACAATAAAAAAGATTTTGGTGGAAAGATCCAACCTGTTATTCATTAAATCAATACAACTGGCAGTATACCCAGACGATATAAATATAATGGCAACATGTATTTCTGCAGCCAAAAAAGCATATATTCAATTACAGCAACAAGCACAAGAAGTGCGGCTATACATCAATGAAGAAAAGTGTAACGTGCGTTTCCTTATGCCTAGTTGGTTTGTATTTATTTTTCAATATAGTATTTTGGATTGCATACTTTATGCTTTTGCTTAATTCGATTTTGGCCTTGTTTCAGTTTCGTGTCATCTATTCGTATATTTCCGGTTTCGATTTTGATATTTCCGTTTAACATTCATTAATTTTTGAGTTCTCATAGAAAGTGCACGTGTTCTTGAATTATTTTAGAGGTCGTTTTACGGCTTGGGGAGTTTTCCCGATTTAATTTTTAAGACACAATTGTGGAATCTTAGATATCAATAGTAGTGATATGTATTCCAGGGAGTTATCCCAATCTTTGTGCTAATCTTTTTGAGAAAGTTCTTTCGGCCAGTTTTACATCTTTTGGGAAGCATGGAAAATCCAACTCCTATTGTTTCATTTCCAAGTCATTTGAATTTACCATATTTAGGTGAGTCTGACACGACCGAAATTATCTATCGTCAATTAAAAATTAAAAAAAGAGACCCTGGAGATATTTCAACACGATTGGAGTTATCTTGCGTTGCAGAGAATACAACATGTGTAGGACAACTCGAGTTATCAAGATTAAAGGTGTGTTCGTTCCCATTACAGTTAATTCTTAAATACATTTTTGATGGTAGGAAGGAGCTTCGGAAAACTGTAGCTTCAACAAGAAAGGGGTGTATTATAACGAGATTTTAATTGTAATGGTCAAATGGTCGACAGTATACACATTTTTTTAATATATAGAATTCAACAATTAGGGGGGATATTGCGGAAGGCTTCAATTTTGATTGAGAGTGCGTCGGTACTTAATACCATAATTTCGGTATTTTTAAATCTGAGTATTTGGTTCGTGAGGCCTCGAGAAACTTCGAATATTTAGCGAATTTGATCGCGAGTTGTTTTGTGGTTGGAAGCTGAGTTAATGCTTTCGTAATTAATAGTAATTTTGCATTATATCGTTCCCTATTTTGATTTAATTTAATATTGGAATAGATTATTTACCGTATTGTGTACTATTACCCATCAACATTTATTTTTTTTGTTTATATATAATATATAAACTCCTGGACAAAATATACGCATAACTTTTTACTTTTACTATTACTAGTAATTTTCACAGTTTTAATTTGTGAAATATAGTATCTAGGTACCTCAGGATCTCATCTGTTATTATTGAAAAAAGAATTGCAATCATTTGACGTTTTTAAGGTAATAAGTTTGCAAATAAGTTTATGTGGCGTTGATTTCGTAAAAAGCTGTTAAACCAAAATTGGTCAGATTAATTTTGTTTATCATTAGTTTGATTTTCATTTGTTTAAAATAATAAAATACACTGTCCAGTATAACTAGAGTTGAACATACGAATCGTCAACGCAATTTAAGTGAACATGAAGCAGCGCAAGCAATAGCTCTGGTTAACGATGGTCGTAGCCAGCGTTATGTGGCTAATTTGTTAGGCGTTAAACAGTCAACAATAAGTCGGACTGTTAAACGTTTTAACGAACTTGGGACTTTCTCTAGAGCAAGAGGACAAGGTCGTAAAAGATCTACAGGTGAAAGAGATGATCGATTTCTTAGACAACTTGCCTTAAGGACGAGACGATCGACCGGTTCCGAGTTAAGCAGAGCTCTAGCAGAGCAATCAGGAGAAGGCTTAATGAAGCAGGATTAAAGAGTAGAAGACCAGCAATTGCACCACTGCTCACCAGGGAACATAGAGTTGCTAGATTGCGTTTTGCTAGAGCTCATGCAAAGTGGACTATTGACGAGTGGAAACAAGTTTTGTTTTCGGATGAAACACGAGTCAGTCTGAAGTCACCAGATGGACGTGAGCGTGTTTGGAGAAGACCACAAGAGAGGTTTGCTGACTGCAATATCTCTCTAAGAGTTCCAAGTGGTGGTGGGTCAGTAATGTTTTGGGGCGCAATTTGTTTTGCCGCTTCCACGGAGTTGGTACCTATTCACAGGAGATCAATGAATGCAAATTATTATATCGAGAATATTGTAGAAGAACATGTTATGACGTTTACTCCATTTATCGGCGACAACTTCATGTTTATGCAAGATAACGCTCGACCACACGTTGCTGTAGAAGTAATGGATTACCTTCGTGGAGTGAATATTCAGGTTATGGAGTGGCCACCTATAAGCCCGGACTTGAATCCCATAGAGCATCTGTGGGATGCACTTAAACGGTCAGTTAGACGGCACATACCTGCTCCTACAACTCTTAGGGAACTTGAAGAAGCTGTGGTGGCTGCATGGGAGAATATTCCTTAAGCCACTATCCGCAACTTAATTAGTAGTATGCCTAGACGAATGGAAGCAGTTATAAGAGCAAGGGGAGGCAATACCCGATATTAATGTTAAAATTTGACAGTTCAATTTAGTTTTAGAAGATCTTTTTATAATATTTAAATTTTCACTGTGCCTTCAAGTGTAGATGTTACTGCAATATTTTTGTTAAATTAGCGTTGAATCACGTTGAAACTGTTGTTAAAAGTTAGTTAAAGTGTTTTTTGTTACAATTCATGCGTTATAAATTCAATAATAAAGGTTTTTTGTTGAATTTTGTCACTTACTATAAGTGATGCGTTAATTTTGTCCAGGAGTGTATAATATTGACGTTAATTTTATGTTGCGTTGTGTCCGATGTGTTTATTATTATTATTATTTTCATAAATTTAAATTTGATATCTTGTTGTCGTGTTTTATTGTGTATTGGGGTAATATAACTTGTTTTGGTAGCAAATTGAGCAATTGCCGAAGCAAGGTAGGTTCGAACTCCAGGAAGGGTCCTGTTTTACCTCGTGTTATCTTCAAGGGCGAAGGATACTTTAAACAGGTGGCGTCTAGGCTTATCAAGCCTCCCTTCTTCGAACTTTGTCCTTGATGCCTAGACCTTGCAGCGTGATTTGAAATCAGTTGTATTGCTCCTAGTTAGTATATTTTTTTGTCCTCCTTGGTGTTACCATTAGGCATTAGAAAAGGAGAAGTTGTTAAAGCAAACAAGATCGAATAGGCTAAGGAAGAACAAAACAATAGGAGAAGATAACATTGAAGTAGTAGAGTACTTTACATATCTAGGAGATAACATCGCAGGGGTTGGTAGTGAGGACAGAGAAATTCGAAGAAGATTAATGTTAGCTAACAGAACATATTTTGACTTAGCGACAATATTTAGAGCAAGAGAAGTGCGTGGAAGTACAAAAATTCGCTTATATAAAACAATTATACCCCCCATTTCATGCTATCGAAGTGAAACATGGACTTTCACGGAAAAAACGACGGAAGCGGTAATGCGTTTGAAGGGAAAATCTTAAGACGAATATTAGGTCCAGTGAAGAGTGGCGGGTAAGATACAATCATGAAATATACCAATATTTAGAAGAACCCCCAGTTGAAAACTTCATAAAATTACAAAGGCTGCAGTGGGCGGGGCATGTCATAAGGATGGAAGCCACAAGAAACCCGAAAAGAGCTCCCAACGGAAATATGGATGGAAGTAGGCCGATAGGTAGACCACGGAAGAGATAGTAAGATGAGGTCGACGAGGACGCGAGAAACATATTAAACACCCGAAATTGGAGAACATACGCACTAGATAGAAGAAGGCGGAGGCAAAAGATGAAGGAGGCCAAGGCCCAACTTGGGCTGTAGGAAAGCGAGTTACCAATTTGAAATGCTAATTTTTTTGTCTACCTAATGGTGTGATAATGCAAGATAGCGGCGATAAGAAATAAAAAAGTTGACTATCGCAACTTGAAATCAAGAAGGCCCAGAAAAATGACATTCAGCTCAAAGTGATCAAAAACATGAAGTTACCAAGTTTGATTGAAATAGCGTCAATGGCAGGGAAGAAAATAATTTATTTCTAATATCACAAATTTCAGTTTTTTCATTACTTATACAAAAATCAACAACGAATGAAAACATCCAGGAGTTCCTTTCAGATTCTCAATCGCCATAGAAAGTGCAACTTTTCTGTAATTAACCGACCTCGTATCTCTTACTGTTTCCTAGATGCCAATGTGGAGCATCGAAAAATTCACCACCCTGTATACTATGTTTAAATATAAAAAAATCTCTCTGAATAGTTATTATTTATCTAAAATCTTTCTTTATATATATTTGAAGTTGCAAAAAAGGTTTGTAACTTTGTTAATTGTTTCCTGCCTTACTTCGTTGAAATGCATATTAATTATTAATTCAAAATGTTCACAATTTTAACAAATACTATACATAAATAACGCACAAAATAAAATAAAATCTCTTGAAATTGTGATATATGTAGAAAAGTAAGGCAGAAAACAGTTATAACAAATTAGTATCTAGAAGAAAATCACTTACAGCTGGGATTGGTAACCCCTAAATTAGGTACCTATAATTTTTTTAACTTGCGGAAATATGGGGTTCAAAGTTTTGTTTGTTTTTTGTTTCTTGTCCGATTATAATAAACTATATTGTTTTGGAAAGCTAACGGTCCCAGCTTAATTTTGCGTCGCGTAAAATGTACACTTGAATGTGAAAAGTGGACGAAATCAGACCACTTAAATTATGCAACACAGAAAAACAAACTTTTAAGATTCCAGAAAAAGCACGTGAGCTTAAAAATTATACAAAACTCTACACCATCATACACTTTAATCCTCGTTTCCTATATCTGTCAAACCTATAATTTAACGACAGAGAAGCAAAATCTCTAAATAAATTATTTAAAAACGGTCCGTCTCCACAATTCAATAATAAAATTAATGACATTTTAGCATTAAACTCAGAAAATGTTTTCGAAGGAAAACTTTTCTATTATTCAAAGTTTCATCTTTCCAGTTTATTATAGGACACGTTATTAACCAACGAACATTTTGAATATGAAATAAAGAACACAATTTCATGTTTACGTCAATTAAAGAAAAAAACTTTAAGAAATAATTTAATTTCTGTTTAAACAGCTAAGGTAATACTTTTGTTACCTGAAAATTTAGAAACTTGAGGTAAAGATCCCACGATAAAAAATACATCAAATCCATAACAACAAACATTTTATAAAAATTCATAAACGCCAAGTGCCCATTAAAAAGGTAGTGTTATACATAAACACACTTAACCGCTTGGTGACAAAAACATTATTTTACATACGTACATATGTACATACTACTTTAGAATACACACTAAAATAATTTGTTAATCATTGTTAAGAATTAATTATTAAATTATCCAAACTTATTACAAATTATCAAAACTTTTGTTTGCAATGTAAATTACTTAGTTTCGATGTTACCAATATATTTTCATAGATCCCTCTTAAGAAGACGTCCGCCCACTTGCTCACCAACCCATGTTTGCCACCGTTTTCTTGCCACCATTTGCTCTTTTGCCATTTAACCGGCCCATTTAACGTCCGTGGTCATCCTCAGGCGTGTCCGTCCTATTGCTGGCAGCTGTTTACTCGCCACCGTTTGTCGCCTGCGGTTTGCTCGCGGGTTTCTTTCTTCGACAACTATTTGCTCGCCACGCTGATTGCTCGCCGGACAGATGCTCGACAAGCAATTTATTCTTAAAATAAAATATAATTTGTAGACATTTAGTATATACTGTTAGTTATTCTCAAAAGTTTACATTCCTCTAAGGAACATTGATAGTGAAAGCAGGGTGAGTGCGCGCTCTTGTGTTTGAATCCATATTGGTTAATATTTATTTTTTTGTTCGTTGCCAATAAAATTAAAATTTGCGTTATTGATATAGAAACAGGCTTTTAAGTATTCACAAATCTGAATTATCAACTCGGGCCACTTCTATAAACTAATATTTACTTAAAATATGAAAATCTATTTGAAAATAGATAATACTGTCCCTATACCTACGGTATCAAAAAATAACAGTAAATATTGTAATTATGAATCAAAAGATGTACAAAATTATTTTACAAAGGTAGCTAAAAAATATAAATTAGTTTTTCTGCAAGGTGCGGTTATATTTAGTAGCGCGAGCAAATTGTTTGACGACAAACGGATGGCGAGCAACTGTCTTGGCGAGCATCATTCCCAGCGAGCAATTGGCAGTGGAGCAGTATGTGGCCAGCATACGTCGGCGAGCAAGTGGTGGCGGGAAAAGGACCTAGAACCCCCAAGAATGTATTACTTTATACATGATATTTTCAATAACAAAAAATTGTTGCATTAACGAAATGAATTCAATTTTTCGAACTTTGCATTAATCAAAATTATTTTATTTTTAATAATTAAATGTATCTTCATATAGACGGCTCACCAAGGAGAAGTATAACTGCATTATTTTAAGTTAATGTATTCATAAAACATTTAGAATATTTTTGCATCAAATCTACCCGAGAAAAACGTCTTTTGGTTCCGTTATGTTAATTACAATTGAATATTGAGTTTATTAGTGATTTCTTAACATTTATTAATACACTTAAACATAAACTTTACATTAGAAACAGAACAAAACGGATGAAACTGCGACGATTTTAAATTAATAACCATTATTTAAGGCCTTTGCGTAAAGTGTTATTTGCAGCTTTTTTAATCCAAAATTCTGTTTTCTGCCTTGCAAATGAATGTTATTCGTCTTTGAAATACAAATGCGGGTTTCTGATGTTATTATTATAATAGGGTTATTTTGTCAAACTGAAGTTTCTATTATGTAATGTTGTAGGGATGTTACATTACATTCCAGTTATTTGGTTGCTAGTTGTTTTCTGTAATTATAATTTATTATTTTCTTGATTGGATTATAAATATTTTGCATTGGATTCAACTAGATTTAGGTTGACATAATTTAAATTATTCATAAATCCAGGTTTATACAGAAGTCTATATTTAATTATAAAAATTCAATTAGCCATATTCGAATTTTTAAAATATTTAACAAAACCGGAAAGTAATTGAAATCGGAAGAACTGCCCCTTAAATGTTTTGAAATTTATTAAATGTTAATTGAATCAGTTACAACACGAAAAGGATATTTCTTAAATGAAGGGGAAAACAAATTCGAGTATTACGGTATAAAGTTTACTATATCGACGTAATGAATTATACTTGCAGGTAGTGTGTTTTCCATGAAGCAGTTGCACATTAATTTTAAATCTAGGAATTTTTATTATTATTGGTTTTGTGTTTTACATTTAAATATTTAGCAAATAGTTGTTGGCTAATAATTGCTAATCACACTAAGTGGACCACCACTGGTTTACCTTATTAGCATAATACAGTTTTAAAATTACAATTCTTTCTGACAAGAAAAGCTATTATTTCACAAACATAAGCAGCAAATTATTGTATCGTGGCATTTATCAATTGATTTAATGTCATCAAATTCGACAAACACGGCTATTAACAACACCGACGTACAAGTTAGAACAATATATAAATAAGAGCCTTATAATATTGCTAAATAAAACTGTCTTTAAATATGGCAACGACTGAAATCATGTTAATGATGTGGCAAGGTAATAGGTATATAAATGTCTAATTATGTTTATAATGCGGCGCTGTATGTTGGTCCCCACAAAACGACATCAAAATTGAAACTAGAATAGAAACTTGTTATACTGTCAAAAAGTTGTTGAAGATGTATACGTATAAGATAATAGATAATGTATAATTTCTTGGTAACAGGTGTGCAAATGGCAGCACTCCCAAATTAACAATTTTCGTGTACGCCACTTCTAAGATATATTACCTTGAACAGCGAATTTTATGTTACAGTGAATATTCTACTGCTATTCTATTTCAGATACTTCTCATACAGTACCTCGTTTCACTTTTCCTGAATCGTTTATTTTACATTATAGACAGGCTGTGGCGATTTATTAATGTTTTATGTGGGCTAGACAAGCCGCACATAGAGGATCTACAGCTTAATGTAAATTTGCGCCTCCAGTCCCATTATTTGGTTTTACAAAGGAGGTCGTGATTTGTATACAATTTACTTTATGCAGAAGTCTTACTGGATGTCGGCTGGACGTATTTGTTAACACATTACCATTACTTTCTGGTTGTTATTATCTCTGGATATCTCACGTAATTCTGATGTAATTTTTGTTTTATGATTTTGGTTGGCATATGAGTATGTCGTTGCCCTAGCTGTAATATAAAAAAACCAAAATAGGTATGCCCATTATCTTTTATATCCCAAAATTCGGGGATTTGCTAGATACGTTTTAAAGTTATTATTATTTTCCGTAAATATTGTTTTTTTTTCAGAATCTAGATTGCAAATCAAATACCGTAACTTCTTTCCTAGTCTTAATTATTCCTTATTTAAACCGAATTTTCTCAATTCCTTTCCAACTACAGTACACTTGTGATATTCTGTAAAGCATAAAATCGGGGTTGTGTCTATGATTTGCTCCCACTACCGCGAATGCAAATCCGGAACCTAAGCAATAATAACCAGCTTTTAAACATGCATGCCTTAGTAAAAGTTACTGAAACGAAGAAAATTTTAGGTGGTAAACTCATACAATATGAGTATAATTATTTATCCCAATAAATGGTAATGCATAGGGTATTTCTCTGAAAATTATTAGTTGAGATCGTTTCTGGCTAAAACTGTAGTGAAAATGTCTCTTATATGTATATCTCGGTCCATTTAAAACATTTGGAATTTTATTCGTTTTAATGTCTAAAAAAGCCGCACAGCGGTAACTTGAAATATCAGAGAATTTTTTGGAAATAATCGAGAAAATAATTATTACTGTTACTTTCTTATTTTTTTGACTGCTGTAGAAAAAAAGTTGTTTGTATTTCGTGCACAATTCGTGTTTTAATGGCGCTTTCGAATGAGTTTTGAGTCTCGACCTGACGGTCTCGACTAAAACTAACATTCTCATGCGCCATTAAAAAAACACTCATTTTGCGCACTTAATATAAAAATAACTATTAATTAAATGACCTGTTAATTATGTTTGCTTTAAAAGTTAGTTTTCCTTTTCTTCCTGCATGAAAACAGCCGGCGACCCCCATACTTCGGTGATCATTAACAGGGATGTCCGCCCACTTGCTCGCCGCCGTTTGCTCGCCATCGTTTGCTCTCCATCGTGTGCCCACTTACCGTCTGATCGCAGATCTCTTTGCTCGACAACTATTTGCTCGCCACGCCGATTGCTCACCGGACAGATGATCAACAAGCAATTTATTATTAAAACAAATTATTATCTGCAGACATTTAGTACATGCTGTTGGTAGTTCTCAAAATTTTACATTCCATTTTGTGTTTACGAAAATGCAGCGACGTTCGTTATGTCGAGGCATTTTCCTAAATGAAACAGAAATTAAAAATACAATTTCTATAACACCAAAGTATTTAATTGACTTAATTGTTCTTTACTGTAGCTCACAAGCATTATCCATTGTTTTTGCGATCATGGCTACCTCATAATTGCACATCGTAACGACAACCCAAAAGTTGGTACAAGCATTTTAAGGCAAGCGGTTGCTTCTACGCGTATAAACTAAGAGTACCTTATTTTTGTACTTTTTAATTCTCTTTCAGAAAATACCATAAAATTTTAAAATTTTCCACTAATAACAAAGTTAGAGCCAATATAAAATTTTAGTGGTAGGTTAAGTGCCTGTTACGGTCAAGTCTGGTTAATGAAAATAATTTGGCACTGTATTGCATAATAGTAAGTATGTGTACGAAATTTGAAAGAAATATCTTTAGATTTGTGGAAATTACAATAAAAAGAAAAAATAAAAAATTGAACTTTAAGGCCCTATAACTTCTTAAGGAAGGACTTTCTGCCTAAGGTATATTAGGTTTAATCGGTTTATTTTAACCTAAAGAATCTATGACAAACTCTGGCCCATTATTTCTGAGACACCCTGTATATATATGAGCGGTTGTTTACAGCTGCCTTGGCCGTCTTCCGCATCCCAATATCCATGCCTTCTTGTCTGGATAATCCTCGTCTTTTTTGTATAGCTTCTGCAATACCAACGTTCCAACTCTTTCTAGGTCTTCACCTTTTCCTTCTGCAAGCTGGTTTCCAATTCCAGGCTTTCTGTAATAACCTGTGTCCGTACCATTTTAGTTGTTTCATTTCTATTGTATCCAATCATGACGTTTCTACCTGCATTATTTCTTTTATTTTTTCATTTCTGATGTTGTCCAATAATGTAAATCCACAACATCTTCTCCAATACGTCATTTCAGCTGCTGTTATTTTATTTGCCATATTTTTGTTAATTGTCCATACTTCGGCGCCATAGGTAACACAACTTTCAACTGAAGTACCAAACGTTTCTTTGTTTTATTTGAAAAACAACTATTCCATAGTACTGAATGTAGTTGCTTTGTTATAATTTTTCCTTTCTTTACTTTGTTTTGTATATCTCGATCGTCTCTTCCATTTGATGTGAGTGTGACCCCCAAATATTTATATTCGTTACTAAGTTTAATTACACCCTTGTCTGTTTGCAGATCTTGCCCTTGTCTTCCAATTACCATGTACTGAGTTTTTTGGGTGTTAATTTCCAATCCCCACTTATCATATTCTTCTGTTAACTTTCTGAAAATGTAACTTATGTCATCCTCGTCTTGTGCTAGAATGACCTGATCGTCCGCAAACAAAAGACTGTAGATATCATATCTTCTGTTTCGATTCCCATTTTACTACACTTTCGGGTCCATTCTTTCAATACTTTGTTAACGTATATTTTGAAAAGTGTTGGGAATATACAGCATCCTTGCCTTAAACCTTTGTTGACTATAAATGCATCTGAATAACTTCGGCCTACTTTTATTTTGGTTTTACTCTCTTCATATGGCCGCTTTACTGCATTTATATAACTTTTTCCCACTTTGTTGTCTTCCATGGCATCCCATAGCTTGTTCATTGAAACACTATCATGGGCTTTTTTCAAGTCAATAAATGCTACATATATGCAATTCTCTTTAGCATGCTATCGTCTTTTCTATTAATTGGTTAAGGCAGAAAATGTCGACATAAGATCTTTCAGGTCTGAAACAACTTTGCAGTTCTATTTCTGTTGCCTGCTCTTCTATTCTTGATTTGAGTATCCGTCCGTACAGTCTGCCCGGGCGCTTGTAATTTGCGTCGAATTTTACCTGACCCTTTAATCTGATACGTAATTTGCGCTGATGACTTCTACAACTTTGGTAATCCACTACGTAATTTGCGCAGAACGGTAAAGATTACCGATAAGCATCGCTATCAACCTTTAATGACATAGACCAATCCACATTTCTAAAATTTTAGAAACTGTGTAAAAGGGGGGTTAAAACTGATAATAAATTATAATGTTTATTATAAAATAAACCATTAGTAGGTGTTTGTAAGCAGCCCCATTAGCACAAAAATGGAAGTATCACAAGTAACCGTGGAGTACAATTGCTCGTTATAGATTCGTTTAAGTTTAGAAAAGTGAGCGTTGGAACTTCTTCTTCGTATCCGATTTTGAGAAGGGAATTCATAATGCAGTAACAGCCGTTTGGTCGGAAGCAAAAATTATTGGCTGCAGGTTTCACTTGGCCCAGGCCTGGTTTAGAAAAGTTCAAGAACTTGGGCTTGTGGTACAATATAAAGATAAAGGAAGCGACACGGGTAAATGGATTCGATACTTGTTTGGGATACCATTTTTAAATCCAGACGAAGTGGGCCAAATATAACAATATTTTATTTTTTGAATCTTTGTTTTATTTGAAATGATCAATATATTAATTATGTGGTGGTCAATAATCTATAAGCTAACAACAAACAATCCAGCGTATTTTACAGGTAGGATTTAAGCAAGGTTGATAACGATGCTTATCGGTAATCTTTGCCGTTCTGCGCAAATTACGGGTTTACTTAAGGCTTGCGAACTAATGAGAGGATTACGCAGGTATATTTCGGCGCAAATTACGCCTGCCAGTCTGCCCATAGATGAAGTGACGCTGATTCCTCTATAATTGCCACAATTTCTCTTATTGCCTTTTTTGTAAATGGAACTAATATGTGCTACTTTCCATTATTTTGGAATATTGTCACCTTTGATGCACAAATTAAATAGATCGGCAAGGTCTTCTAACACTGGTAATGGGGAATTATTAATCAATTCTATGGGTATACCTCCTGGACATGGCGACCTGTTATTTTTCATATTCCTCAATGCTGTTTCAATTTCGTGTACTGGAACATCTCGTACTTTTGTGTCTGTGTCTTGCGTACTGTAACTAACATCCTTATATACTTGTCTGTCTTCTATTAGCAATTCTTGATAATATTTCGTCCAGGTATCCATTCCAATCGGGTCTATTATGGTTGAATGTATGCCAGATGCGTACAAGACATTTGCGTACATTGCAAATTTTGTGGCACTTGCGTACACAGGGATGACTAACTTTTATAAAGGTGGCATTTGCGTACAAGGTTGTACTGATCTTTGACCATGACTAATTACGGTAATTTGTTGCGCCGCATCGAAACTAGAATATGGAACTACATACATACATACTCAGAAAAAAACAAAAAAAAACTTCCCTTCACACTTCATCCAGGCTTAGGACTGGCAGCAAATTGCTGGCGTGTTTAAAAGTTAATTTTTTTTTTAGTTTTTAGTTATTTTGATTTTTTTGGGTTTTGTAATTATTGTTATAATTATTTTTTAATTTTTTTTTGTTTTTAATGTTTTTTCTCATTTTGATTTATTACTCAAATTTAGCAATATAAGCTAGTGTACTTAAACATTTTTTGACATCTTTCGATTGTTCGTACTTAAGTAAGGTATTTTGAATGCGCTGATCTAATTTTACATAGGTCTTTTTTCTTCTTTTGCCTTCTAGATTTAGTTCACGTCTTTAATAGAGTACTTCAGTATACTCTGCTTCTTGTTTTAACTGTTTTACTAGCTCGGGGAATGTTGGATGTGCTTTTTTAATCGCTGTGTTTAATTTGTTGTTCCATCCCTCTACTGCGTTATTTGTTCTATGTCTTTGGTTGTGGCAATTCCACGTCTCTACTGCAATATTCGGATTTTGTAACATGATGATGATGATGATGACTGATCCACAAAATAGTCATAAAACTGCTGCAATATAGGGTTATTAGGGGAATCTTCCTGGATACTTAGCCATCCGTCATCTACATCACCAATTGGAAGGTACGCCAAGGCAGAACACATTCGAAGATGTAATCGAACTTCTTCGTTTTCTTTATATTCCTTTGCTAATCCCAGATCTTGTATTTTTCGCCAAAGACACTGATTAAAGTGAAAGTTATATCCACTGATAGAAACCGACGGAAACACATTTCTAAGAGCAGATATGGCTGCTTGTTCAAAATCTATGGTTACCGTACGGGGATTCCAATTTGCAAAATTCTTCGCAACAGCGAACAACGTTTCGTACGTTTGACGAGTTTTATTTGTTAGGAACGCATATAGCACAGGAATGATGTTAGTTTCTTCAGATGAACTTCCTATGTCGGCATGTATTGTGTAGAGCTGTGTAAATTGTTTGCTACAACTTTTAAATGTACCATCCACAAAAAAGTCGGAAGAAGTAGCATCGTTTAATTGTAAAATTTCTTCTGAAAGTCTGATGTCCTTTGCTTCAGTAGGTTGAACAGCACTTCCTTGTTGACGTCGTCTGATTCGGTGTAAACCAGATCGTACTGAAGAAAGTAGTGGCATTTCCGTTACAAATTCGTAACCACGGTTAAATAATGGTCCAAGTTCTTCTCGAAAAATTTTTGAAACTGTTTCCTCTTCTTCTCGAACACGTTTTCGTGTACAAGCTAAATGCTTTTTTACCTCCGTTGCAGCAACATTTGGCTTACAAGTATGCTGTGATACGAATAACACTTCACTTCCTTTACTTTTCATAGTACCGCGACATTGTTCTGATTTTTCGTTAATACACAACCAACTCACTACGTCTTCTTTGTTGGATCGATGCTTTCTGTACTGATGCCCATTCAGAATTGCAGATGGTCTTCCTTTGGAAGTCTGGGTAATTTCTAAGTCAGCCATAGTATCAGTAAGAAACACAAAACAAAAACACCGCTCGTTTCTCAAATTAAGAAGAAAGAATACCGGGAGCACCTTTCTTTTCTCAAACTAAGAACAAAATAAGGGTTGTTTGTTGCTACACACCAAATAAGTATGGGTCTATTACGCTAATCATGCGCCCCTGGATTTACAGATAAGTAAGTTACTTTTCTTCTTATTCCTGTTTCTGTGAGTGGATGCAACTTTCACTGTAATTTGAGTATTTGGCGAAAAATACAAGCACAAGAATTTGGTTTTCTTTGTACCAAATGCAATGCATCAAAACATGCAAAACTGATACGTTGTGGTTGTTGCTGCGTGATTCAGCAAGATCTAGGACGCGGTTTTCCAAACATCTCTATGCACTTAGGCCACATTTGGCCCATTGTACATCCTAACTAAGAATTTTTCCTATCTGGGGCAATTCCAACGCCAGTAGTGATTTCTAACGTGTCACACATCGCAGTAACATGAGCCCTACGGCTCTACTTCTTATCCGACAGCTGGCGCACTTGCAGATCTTCCAAAAAATATCACCAGCCTAGGCTGTATTTAAACACGCGCCCTTGGGATCTATAGGCAAGTACGCTAACCACCACCAAGCTGACCAAATGAAAAACCAATAACATAGGTTGACATTGGTATTTCATGCATTTATAATATCGTGTCATGTGAAACTTATTCGAACTGTATAACAGGTATACAATATACTATTACAACATTTTCTTTGTTTCAGGTATAGGAATATCTTCATCATGCCTATTAGTGACCTGCATAGTATATGCTCTTCTGCCGGAACGTAATTTGTATGAAATGTGTTTGATGAGCTACGTCTTTGCATTGTTTGGGTGGTTTTTTTTGTTCGTCTCCTGTTACATTTACGCCCTGTTGTTTGGAGTAATCACATTATTAAGTTGCAGAATTATAGGTAAACTTAATACTATATTTTCTACGGTCGCAAGTCCTAATGTCTTTCTGTTACAGCAATGGTTGTTTACTTTTGCTTCGTAAGTTCTTTCTTTTGGACGAACGTGATTTCTTTCGATATTTGGTTAACATTCAGGTGTGTAACAATTTCATAGTTATTGGTAGCAAACGATTTTTAAGAATTTACGAGAACTTGTTCTAATAAAATTTCAAATACTGATTAAAAAGTCTATTTGTAGTGGTAGAAAAGGTAAATCCGCAAATGAAAAGAAACTCTTCTTGAAATACAGCGTTTATGCGTGGGGGATGCCTATATTATTCGTCATTCTTGTTCAAATTATAGCTGCTTGCACACCTACATATGAATGGTACGCTCCGTTTGGTGTGAGTTGTTGGTTTCAAGGTATGTACATATTTTTATTTATCACCTTTATGCTTGGATCTCAATTTGACAAGAAATTAAACTCTTTTTAGCCATGTTAGGTAGCTTAATTTCCTACATTAATTTTTAATATAAAGGAGCTGTTACAGTAAAATAATATGTTTTTTGACAGATGTCAAAACTGCATGTCCTTTTAAATTAGGATTAAAATAAGGGATGTTCAATAAGTCTTTAAAGCCTGAGTGACGATGAATTGTAAAACGCATCTTTGTACTACCTCAAACGTCATAATTTCTGGAAATTTCCTACAATTGTCAAGATCAACCTGGAAACAAAAAAGGAAGTGGCTAAGGAATTATTCCCGAGCCATAAGAAAACTAATTGGAAGACTATTTACCACTGAAGAACTAGATGAAACATCCCGGAAGATAAAGATGGACAGAACGGCAGAACTGCACGGGATAGAACGGGAAGCATTGAAGATAGTGGTGAAAAAGTTTCCCGAATTTTTATTGGAACCTTGAAGAGAGGTTATTTCCACAGACCCGGGAAAAAGACTAAATTTGTTCCTTTGAAAATAAAACTAGCAACCAACCCATTTGATCTTATTTGCTGCTTCTGGACTGACGGTACTCTGAAGTACTTTAATGGCAATACGAACGATTTTTGTCTCACATTGTTAATGCTCAAACAACACAGTTTTGTTATTTTACCGCTAAAGACTTATTAAATTTGTATGTAGCAATATAATTACTTGAATATAGCCACATTGGGATTGATGTAAATTCCTTTATTTCTTTTTTATCACAGAAAATTCTAATTGAACTTAAATGTACCGTCAGGAACTGGCGATTATGGATCTAGAACGAATAGGAAACCTTTCACTGATCAAGAAGTATTGGAATTAATTGATTTTCCCGAGTTTGAAACTATGCAAATCGAGCTGGACAGCAATGAAGATACAGAGATTGAATCTGATTGCAGTAATACTGCGGTTGAAGAAAACGATTTCAATGTAAGCGGAGAAGAAGAACGAACCATTTTCTGATAATGATCTTGTTACGGGCCAATCGACCCTTTTCGACGACCCGTAAACAAGCGGATGGAAAAGGCCTACAGCTTACGGGAACGGAACTTACCGTGATCGTGCCTCCTCCTATATATATATTTAAAGCTGCAAAATTGTTACACCAGCAATACAAAAGACACAATAAGAGACGGTAAACTTTAAAACACATATATAATTCAACGTTTAAAAATGACACTACAAGAAAATGATAAAAAGTGATTTTAATTAATTCTATTATACCAATATTAATATATGAGCGCTCAAACAAACGAGCTAGCGTCGTCGGCGCACGTATTTGGTCCAACCGACCACGCAGCCACCGACGCAAGCTTACAGGAAAACCCAATATATATAGAACAAAATTTCTCTCATACTTTCTACTTCAAGCAAATACAGTCCGCGACTGTAGGTCGCTTCTTGTTTCCAGATACCAAAGAAAGGATTCAATAATATTGAATTTTGCAAGTTGCACGTAGGATTTCGCTTCACAAAAACACAAAACTTTATTGTTTACCTTGAATTTTGGATGCAGGCAGGCACGATTTTGGTTCACAAGATGATATAGATCCATGGGTAGGACTCTGGGTTGAATGAAGTCAACAGCCAGGGGCCCGGAAATTTGATGCATTCAGCGCACAAATGAAAACCGCAGAGCGACGGGAGTTGGTTTCGAAGTTGATCCGCCGAAAGGCGATTGGTCAATTCGCCAAAGAATTGCCTTTTACTGGGGTTGAATCAAGTGTTTCCCTTTTAAATCCGGCAGTAGCCGACGGTCTGTTTATACCCCTTTGATAATAATACAGCGAGACGGAACACCCATAACAGATACCCCTCAAAAAAGCTCAAAAGCTGCCACTTGCAGCACTCGATATATATTTACGGCCCTCCCCTAGAGGTGTAATTTTGGGAAGGTCCGGAGCCGAGACAGGTGGAAGATCGACTGACGTAAAAAGGAATGGGTATCTCGATTCTCCAAAAGCATTGCACCACATTACCAAATCATATGAAATGTTTTAGAAAGATTTTGTTTTTAACACGCGAGTTCCAGGAAGCGTTTGCGGTCGAGCGCTGAAGAAAACAAGAGTCTGCGATTTTGACACAAAGAAACTGTTAACACATCTCAAACTTCGAAAGACAAAACAAAATAGCGGAACGGTAACCCAAAATAAGACTGCAATTAAAATAACGATATTAATTCTTACGAAGCGGCAAACAAATTACGGAATTAATTCAAGTGTAGCGGCGAATTTGAAAAGTACATAACAATCTTCAAGAGGAAAACATTATTCACTTCTACCAACATGATAATACGGTAACTTCTGCTAGCGTTGGAAACATGAAAATTTCAACGAAGAAAGAGAGAAACCGTATTCACCGTACAAAAAACATCAAGACAATTTCTTATCCGACAGAAGGTACACTTTCATGTTTTTCCCCGTCAATATCTAACCCGTATCCCTTGGACGCAAAGGCAAGTGCGCTAACCACTAGACCACCGAGGCCAGCGAATCAGAGGTTACTTACGTAAAAAGAAAATTTTGAGAAGTTATCACTTCTTAAATTTAGGCAAAAGGTGCACAGGGGCAAGTGGTTGCAGGAACTGTACCAATACTCAAAAGATCAGGACGTGGAATACCACCCACAGTACCTGGAAAAACATTGCTGCGAAATATGTGTTCCTCTAAATCTATACTATCCCGTCCATACTCTAAATGAATATTCTGATTTTCTTTTATTACCTGACAGTACTTTGTAATACCATTACCCTAGGTTCTTATCCTATAGTATTTTTTTAAATGACTATTTCTAACACAATTCTGCTAGATCACATGTTGAACAAGCAACTCTAGAATATCTGCAAGAATTTTTCGATGATTGATTGATTAGTGAAGATCGATTTCTTCCAAGAGCTCCAGTCTCCATCATAGACGACTTATAAGACAACGGTACCAGCCAGGGTCAACTAATTGATGAAAATATGCTCATACATGTTTTCGAAAACATAAAACGTCGGATCAATTTATGTTTACACGTTGCAGATTAACATTTTCAGCATCTGTTCTAATAACTTTAATAAAAGACGTGTTCTTCAATGTTTAATATCATTTATTTTACTGATTTATCGCTACATTACCACATTTAAAAAAAATGCCAACCTTCTTGGAAAAGCGTCGCGTTGAAAAACATTTTATTTAAAGTTAGATTGTTTGAACACAGTACAAATTTGCGGTTTATAATCCAAAGCCACCTCGGACATTATATAATATGTAAATATAAAAACCTAATCAAAATTTTTAGATGGAGTATCTCGACTGCTATATATTTATAGTCCTATGGGAATAATTCTACTGATCAATGGTTGTTTATTTGGTTCTACTGCTTATAAAATCATAAAGACTCGTAAAGAAACGGCAATACTCAGGGAAGGAGGAAATACAATGCACAGCCCTGGAAACAATTCAACCGGAAGGTAAATGTAAATGAGAATCAGTACAATTCCTAATCTTAAGTTGCTGTTCTACATACTGTACTACAGTATTAGCGGAATAAAAAAAATATATTAATAATTAAATATATTACATATAAACAGTGAATATGTAGTTCAACAGTTTTCAGAAAACCGATATAGCTGGATTACCATTTTAGGGTTTTCTGTATGACACTGTAATAAAACAATGTACTAGTTTAGATAAATTGTGTTAGTTAGCTTACAACTTATTGTCTGTGTTCAAGGTATCTTTTTCTCAAAGCGTTTGTCTAAACTTCAATGGTTAAGGGTGTATGGAAATGTAACTATTTTGAACTTTGCAGTTTTAAGATATATCTGAAATTAATGTTAATCATGGGCATCAACTGGACGATCGAACTTATTGAATGCGCCCTCGAATATAACGACGTTAATATAGCATATGTGAAATCCTTAGTACAATGCGCTAATGCTGCACTTGGAATCTTCATATTTTTCATGTTCGTTTTTAACAGAAACACTTGGAATTTGCTCAAAAAACGGTTTGTTTTAAAATACTTCACTAACCTAAGTTATATTTTAAAAAATCATGCTTTTTAGGTACTACATGGTAACAGGGAAGCCTCCATCAAATCAACAAACTAGTGCCACACCTCCGAAGGAAGTAAGAAGCACGAACTGTTAAGAAACTGCAGTTAATATAGTTCTGCTTCTAATTGTGAGCATAGCATCTCCCTTTAATTTGTAATTAATTAAATTTTATTTTAAATATTTTTTATCATTTCATGTTTTTCATACGAATGGAAAATTGTTTCTAATAAAGCGGAGTAAGTACACAAAACACTTTAAAACTCCCTACTACCATAACGTTTAGAAATATTAAACACGTATTTAGGTAACTAAATTGTTAACTTCTGTGGCACGTCCGTTAAATTCATTTAATGATTTTTATAAATAAATAGAGCATCTTACGTCACCTTTAGTTCTACCGAAAATTATTACTAAATGGTGTATTGCTGTGTTTGAATTATTAGAAACATTTTCCGGGCTTGTTTGAAGTTGCTTAGTCCAATAGAGTTGAGTCGGGAATCCTGAGATGTGACCAATGCAAGATAGGGCGGTGTTTGATAATTGTTCCAGTCATTAAAGTTCTATCGTTTTCCTGTAATTTAAAATCGACAAACGTCGGTTTAAACATTACAGGAATCAATAATTTAGTGGATAATGCCGTGTGGTTTTTTATATCGTTTTAAATGTATAAAAATCAACCCCATTAGCATCCTTAACGCTTTACGATTCGCCGTTGTAACAAAAATTGTGTGCTTCTGTTCATAGTTTATGTGCGATTTAAAAGATATATTAAGTCGCAGTTTGCCGAACAAAGAACCTAATGACGTAATATGATAAAATATATTGCAAACTAGTTCACTGTTTCCTGTTGTGGTTACTACTAACGTCATTTGAATTGCCGCCGCCGTCTCTTCCTAATATTCCTTCACCCAAGGGTGTCTTTCAAGTAAAGTGAAGAAAGAAATAACCTTTTTCAACTTTATCGCCAACTTAAGGTCACAGTTATCCATATATACTATTATTAGTGGAAACTATCCCCACTGAATCCTTGTTTGCAAAGTGTTTTAGTTTGTGGAAAGTAAAAGTACCCATATTTCAGGAAATAAATCAACGGTCTCTTGGTATTTGTTTGGTAATTTAATACGTAGTTGTGGTTGTTTTGTGAACTCAACTGTTATTAGCCAATTTTTTTTTACTTGTAGTTGTACCCGTCATTTCTTATACTTACTTTTAACAATGATTCAAAACTTATGACTTGTTAACTTTGTGTATTTTCCTTATTGTATGTATCTCCTAAGAAATATTCAGATAACGAGGAAGCACCCTTCTTGCAGTGCTAGACGAAAACATTTTTCCACCGGTCTGTTGCGAAAACGATCGTTGGGGACCGTAACATTAGTAAGAACAGATAAGCTGAGACTTAGCAAAGTAACTTTGGGGATGCCAGGTAAATAGAAAAACTGGTGTAGAAGTTGCTAACGGCAATGTTGCAGAAGCTGCTCCTGATTATGAAAATAATGCAACCAGCAATCAGAAAAATGTTTTGTTTCATCTTAAACTGTAACTTGCGTCGAAAGCAGGTTAGAGAAAACGTTAATCTAACCGTAATGATTATGCCGAGCCCATTCATTAATGTCAACTGAAACATTATTTTGTTTTCAAAATTTACCAATTTCAGGCAGTTTCAGAAGAGATTCCAAATCTGCACAGTTGGCAGCGTTTCGTAATCTCCGTAAGAAGATCCTCGTTTTATGAACTCTCGCATCAAGGAAATCGTGTTTATAGAAATATCTTTAAATTGTTGTGATACCTTGAAACCACCTCTACAGGTTAACCATATAATATACATTGTCCAAATTTGCATGATAATTTTTTTAGAAACCCCTTTAGACAAATATTGAGCTATTTATTTTATTAAAGTCAGAAACATAAAAAATATATATTTTTTTCGGTCTAGGACGTCGGGCGCGGCCGTTAGGGCGCGAGACACAAGGGCGCGAAGACACTAAAGCGCAGGCCATTAGGGCGAGAGACACTAGGGCGCAAGACTCGGCGTTACTTACTTGTATTTTAATTTTAAATTTCAAGATAAAAATATTAATCTAACGACTGTAGAAATTAGGGAGAAGGGTTAAAGTAATTGTGATTTTACTAATCTTTCTGTTTGAATTTTGTAAATTCATACACTTTTGAAGATACTGGATGGTGTATGGCTAGCTGCATATTCAAAAAATCCAAGGGCCGGTTGAGAAATTTTTCATCACTCCTTACAAGCCTTAATGACTAACTTTTAGTCTGACAAATATAACACAGTTGTCGCGCCCTAGTGTCCCGCGTCCTAGTGTACCGCGCCTCAACGGTCCGCGCCTCCATGTCCACGCGCCCGAATGTCCATGCGCCCTAACGACGGTGCCCAAACGGCCGCGCCCGAATGTTTGGCTCCGATATTTTTTACAGCACACGTTCCTATAAGAAACAATGTTTTACATGTCATATAGTATATGGAAACCACTCTTTCCCAGAAAATATAATTTTCCTAACCGTCCTACAAGGTATAAATACCTTCATTGCTACGTTATCCAGCCCACTCCCCTTCCCTGTTCTAATACCATAGGAAGTGGAGACGTATTTGCGATGATTAATGGTGACATGGAGATATACCATCCGGTATACTTAAATGCAAACAATTTGTGACACTTTTTTACAATTAGGTTTACTTTTCACGAAAAGTTAGCATTATAAGCGTGTTCTTACATGTTAAGTACTTGTCAAATGTGAATTATATGGGATACCTTTTTCTAAATTGTTTTACTTGTAAACCAAGTACTGGAGCGCCATATAGCATGGGATCAAAAAGATTTCAAAATTTTTAATACTGTCTGAGATTAAACTATAAACATGCCAATTTAAACAACTGGGAAATAAAAATAATTTATTCACCTGTTAAAATCTGTTTGATGTAATTTGTTTGTTGTTTACTTTTTAAAATGCGGTTTATTGCGACGCGAAATCCTTTGCGGTTAAGTTCACTTTGCTTGTGTTTAAATTCGAAGAAATAAACACAAGATACGGCCGATACGTAATATGACAGCTACGACATGCCTTGTAGCACTCACAGCCAACCCTAAGTTGAAAACTTTCTAATCGCTCGTTATTATTTATGAGAGTTTCGCTCCTTAATTAAAAGTCGATACGTGATGGTTGGATTTTGGAAGAGCACATGTGGGAACAAACTTGTCTTCTGCCCGTTGTTTATAAAACACGTATCGATTTACTCGCTGCACACTAGTTGCGTCCCGCGGTCACAAAATCCCTTTTTTCATATACTAGTTGCGTCCCAAACCAACCGCACAGTTAAAGGCAACTTAGCCCAGGATTAATGGGCAGGTGCAGGTGGGGTGCACCTGTACCTTCCTGTTATCAGTTGGGTAATTACTGCTGAATCACCTAGGATGTTTCTATTAATGTTGCCTCAAATAATGTATTTGGTCTTGAACTACCTACGTTTATGAACTGAAAGTTGCGATTTTGAAAATGCAGTTGATAGTGTCGGAAATGTTGGGCGAGAAGGGAAAAGTTTTATTAATTGTTGACGGTTTCAAGTTCAGATATCAAAAACTTTGTGTGATAGGAATAAACGGTGGATGTGTACAAAAAATACATGCAAGGCGTATGTTGAAACTTAAGGTGAAAATATAATTGCGGAAAGGGTTTTAATGCATAATTACGAGATTGATAGTGAACAAAATTTAAATCGACAAAAATTAAGCAATTCCTTAAAAAGAAAGGCGGTAGATGATATATGTGAAAAACCGTCAAAATTGTTACATCGGCAGCTGCAAAAGGAAATTGTTAGTACTGTGACTGTTGTAGATGTAAATCTTATTAGAAAAAATATATATAATTGTCGAAAAGAGGTACTTCCACCAATTCCAACAAATATAGCCGATGTTCATGACGCCTTAAATGCCGTTGAGGTTATAACTAATGAAGATGAAATATTTATGCTTAGAAATGACCAAAAAAACAATACTATAATGTTCTCCTGCAAAACAAATTTGATATGCCTAAGCCAATTGGAAACAATCTACGTCGATGGAACATTTAGGTGTTGCACGAAATACTTTTTGCAAATATTTACGATCCACGGAATAAAGAATGACCATTATATCCCACTGGCATTTTTTTACTGCCAAACAAAAGTATATCATCATACGCTGCAGCATTTCGCGGGGTGCTAGAAGAGTACAGAAAATTAAATTTAACTTTTAGTCCGAAATTGATATATGCCGATTTTGAAAAGGCCATACATTCTGCTACTGTTGCCATTTGGCCAGATTCAGAAATTAAGGGGTGCCGATTTCACTTGGAACAATCATGGTAAGTTGGCCTGCTTAATTAGTATAGTTTAAGTAACATTTTTGTATAATTTCATGATGTGTAATTTACTGTAATTCACATTTATTTCCTTATTTTTAGGTGGCTTAAAATCTAAAGTTTAGGTTTAACTAAGGAGTATGTTGCTAATACAGAAACTGGACAATATTTGAAATATATATTTGGTCTATCGTTTTTAAAGCCAGATATGGTGGGCGACTGTTTTGTCGAAGATTTTGCAGCAATACAGCCAAAACAAAAACTAATTCTAGAACTAGAGGACTACCTTGTCGAGCATTACATTGAAGAAGATTCCCATTTTCCACCCTATATGTGGGCTACGTTTAACTCTAGTCTTCAACGGACAACGAACGCGTGTGAGTCATTTCATTCGAAATTCAACGCTTCGTTTTACTGCTCACATCCTAACATATATCAATTTATTAAAGTGTTAAAAAACTGTCAAATAGATACATACATAAAAACTAGAAGTGCATCAATTCCAAAAAAAGTGTACAGAAAGACGACTATTGTTAAGCAGTATTTTATAGATAGAAAAAATATTTGAATTAACTACCAACGTAATTACAAGATTTGAATTTGTAAAAAGTGTGGCCTGTCGGTTATAATTACATGCCTCGTACAAATTTGTATGTTATACATGTTGTAATAAACTTTTAAGAAAACATACAGAATTTCTTGATACACTATGTACCTTAACTTTTATCTGTTGTTATCCGTCGGAAGATTACGACTGTCATTAGTATTTTTTGGAAAGGCGTTCGGGACGCAACTAGTATGCTACCTTTGCAAGACACGGATTAAAAGATGACCGCGGGACGCAACTAGTATGCAGCCGATTTACTTTATAAAATAAGCTCACTATAAGGAAAATTAGTTTATTTAGTTTATTTATTTATTAGTTTATTTTTAGTTTATAAGTTTATATCGCAATTAACACCAGTCCGAAAGTGACGTCGATATTAACAAGCCCACAACATCAATCACTGGAACAGAAGAATATACCGCAATTTGAAGGGAATTTTAAAATTTTTTTTGTTATGGTGAATGATACTTAGTTAATATAACTAAAATTTAAAAACAATTAAGTTATTGAATTGCAACAAAATATTTGTACTGTGAGTAGTGAATCTAAGAAAAATGACACGTTAATAATGTCACCGAAAATAATGTCACACGGAAAAATGTAGCAATAAAAATGGCACCCGAAGAAATAGAGCGGATGGAATGTCGCCGGAAAAAATGTCGCGGTAAAAATGTCACCCGGGAAATGGAGCGTTTAAAATTTCACCCGGAAAAATGTAGCGGTAAAAATGTCACCGAAATAATGTCACGGTACATATGTCATCCGGAATAAATGACACCGGAAAAAATGTAGTGATAGGAAGGTCTCCGGGAACAAAGCCATCGGAAAAAATGTCTCGGTACAAAACGAAAAATGGAGCGGATGAAATCTTATCCGGATAGTTGTAGCGGTAAAAATGTCACCGGAAAAATGTTACGGTAAAAATGTCATCCTGAATAAATGTGGTAGGAAGACCGCCGGAAAACAGTAGTCGGAAAAGATGTCTCGGTACAAATGATACCGGAAAAAATGTAGTGGTAGGGAGGTCGTCGTAAAAAATGTTACCTGGAAGCAATGTCACCGGAAAAAATGTCACTGGAAAACTGTCACCGGAAGAAATGTCACCCAAAATAAGTGTTACTTATTTTAATTTCAGAACAATATGATATTTAAACACTAGAATCTAGAACTGGGTTATTTCGGTTAACGATCGTATTAACTGATAGTACTATAAATTATGAGGTACTTTATGTAGTTGTGCTAATCGAGCTTGTTTCCAAAATTGTCACTGAGAACACTCACTTTGGTTGTAATTTTTATAAGTAATAATTTTTCGTCTATATGTATTAATTGGAAATGAATAAAATTTTGTTTAAAGGGGATTTGAATAGCCAAGTAGAGCGACTTTCTATCTTTAATAATTTCCAAATTTTCCATTATTACCCTTACACTTCTATTTCTTTATGATCTTAGTGACATTTTTTCTAATGACTTCTATTCCGGGTGACATTTCTAGCGTAACATGTTTTCGGGGATGTTTTTGCGGTGTCATATTTTCGGCCAATTATGAGTAGTACAAATAAAATTTAAGCTGCTAATCTTCGCTTTGTCATTAGTGATCATATTCTGTATGTGCTTTCTCCTGCCAGACGGACACAATTTTTACAGGTGAAAGCGGTACGATGACATCATGTCGTTTCAACTATGTTCCAATGCCAATTAAACACTTAGTTATTTTATTTAATTTCTACGTGGTGGATTCCCCCTGCTTTCGGCATAATGTCCAACGCATGTTGTCTAATAGACTACCAAAGAGCCTGGAGACATTTCCTTCTCCAGATTTTGAGTATATAGTGTAGTATGGTTATAGCTAGTGTTTGGGCGTCCGGGCCTCGGTAATGTACATAGTGTGCACTGCAGAAAAGTGAGGTTGACTTTTGAGTGACAGAAATATGTAAGACACGAAAGAAAACTGTTTTAAAAGACAACAGAAGAAAAGTGAATGTGGGTGTACTCCTAAAGTCCAAAGTCAAACTTTTACAATCGATTAATTGCCACATTTGTCAATAACATTGTAGAACTGGTTTTGAAAAATTCTATTCCAGTAATTAAAAAAGCTTGTAGATTATGTAGCACCGATATTACTGACCGATGTAATTATGATATTAAATTTCGGTGTTATTTCCAGTTTATGTTGTAAATAGTGCTGTTTTGGTTGATATGTAGCCACTAATTTTGTTCCCATTTGTTTTATTCTTTATCACTAAGATGATTTTCAGTTTTGTGTCAGTATAGCTTTAAAACTAGACGCGTTTCGTTATGCGTGTTTGTAAATCTAAAAATGGTGTTCATTTTAAGTCGCAATAATTACAGCAAGTATACGAATTTTCTGTTTATCGTGATGGTGTGGTTGTGGGTTCCCGTTTTCTCAAAAGAGGCCGACTACAGTGATAACTTTATGTGGATACTAAAGTGCTGCCCCGAAAATTTTATTATGAGTAGATCTGCGTGTATCTTCAATGAGGTCAAAAAACTAAGGGTTCCCGTCTACGATAAGCATACCCTGTCAAAGAACTACTCTATCAAAATTAACTTTGCATATTCTGACGTAAATTGTGTTGATTACGACGAAGAACATTTTATACTCCAGCCGCAGTTCTGGCCGCTTGAATCGTTCTTTTTGCAAAACGATGGCCACCTGTGGTTGCCTAAAATTAACGCATCCTACAGTATTCGGCAGTTCTGTATCGAATATCTTGAAAATATTGGCGTAATCGCTGCAATATGTATTCCTGAATTTGAAGTGATGCCCAAAAAGGATTATAGAGATACACGATTAGATCCGATAGGTAAGTGGCCATGATTTTATGTACTTTTTGTTACCCTTGGAAATTATATGAGGATAATATGTAACCTTGTGGTTTATAAGGAGTTTTAGATATATTTTTTGTATAGGGAATATTAGAGAGAATTCCTTCCGTTTAAGCAATTCTATTATAAGTAAGGAAAAACCGTGTTGGTATAATTTCCATAATTAGGGAATACCTCTAGGGGAAAACACACAACATTGTTAGAGATGCAGATGTGATTGCTATATTTTTACCTTCTGTTACTTATAGACATGGGCGTTATTGCTACACAAAAATGACATAAAAACCTTTTAATATTCCTTAAGATATGTATTAAATATCCATATCCAAATATTTTAATGTATGTTTGCAGTAGTTTGCCTATTTACCTCATTCTATGCCTGGCTGCTTTATGCGGGACATCATGCCAACTAAATGTTTTATTAACAATTTCAAATATTTATTATAGTCTGTACAAACGATCGTACTTTTCAATGAATTAAAATCTAACATACCCAATGATTGATTGATTGTTTGCATGGGGAGGGTTGTTTCTGCCCTTTGAAACTGCGGCCATTTGGGCCTATTGTACATCCCATTCTGTCGCCTTTATCTGGTCTAGGAGTTTGTTGATCAGACTGGCTTGCGGTTGTATCTCGTCGGGATTAGTGCCCTCGAAGATATGATATCTTCTACGAGCTTCGCACTGGAGTATTATGTGGGAGGCTGTTTCCTCTTCCTCACCACACAGCCTGTATATAGGATCTTCGTTAAATATCTCTATGTCGTAGAGGTGTTGTCTGAAATGCCAGTGTCCCGTTAGGAGTCGTGTCATTATTCCAATATAAGTCCTACTGAGTTGTAGGACTGTTTTGGTAAGCTTGTAGGGGTGGTTACCCATCATAGCTTTGCTTCGACTTTGTCGAGGTGAGAGTCTCCAGTGTTGCGAATGTTTGGTTACGATCTATTCTTTAACTGCTCCTCTCACTGTCCGCTTAGTTAGACCGACAACAGGTTCAGGCCCTGTGAATGGTATTTCAGATCCTAGTTTTGCTAGTTTATCTGCGTTTTCATTTCCTTCTATGGCTCTGTGACCTGGCACCCACACAAATTTTTCTTGTTAGTATTAGGAGACTACAAAGGCAGTTCAAGACAAGTTTTGACTTAATCGGGTTTGCATTCAGTGCTTTCAAAGCTGCCTGCTTGTCAGAGATAATAAGGATGGTTTTGTTTGTATAGCCCCTTCTTATGTTCTCTTCTATTGCTGTTAGAATTGCATAGGTTTCAGCTTGGAATATTATGGCAGTTTGGCCCAGAGATATGGAGGTACTACATTTTGGTTTGCTGCCGTATACACCAGCTCCGGTTCCGTTGCTCGTACGTGAACCATCTGTATACCATACTAAGTTTTTTATGAAAGTCTGGTGGTTCCTTTTGATCCTATTCTTCACGGTTTATCCGAAGTACTTCGAAGGATTTGTGAAAATAGTATTTTTTTTAACAAGTAGTCCATTCCCATTTTTAATTTTGGGCCAGATACTACATTTACTATTTTGGGGTGTCCCCATATATGTTGGGTGCTTCTCCAATTACCCGTGCAGTTTAGGCGATACGCTCCCATGCGTGCCTCGTCCTTGATTATTATATCTAGAGGAGTAAATTGCAGGAAAGCTTCTAGTGCTGCTGTCGGAGTGCTTCTGGATGCTCCAGTTATACAGAGACAAGCCAGTCTTTGAGCACCAAGAGGCTGGTTCATTGTTCGTTTTTGATTTACTTTGGGCCACCATACTATGAATGGAAGAAAAAAGTGAAGCTAATTTGCGCTTTTGAACTAGTGGAAATGTTAGCTAACTCAGGGTTCGATATAAAAATACCCCAGTTGCACTGCTAAAAACATGTAAATTAGCAAACATGGTGCTACATTTCTTGTAAATCGAACTCTGGCTTTCTCCACCGCTTTCTTTAATTCGTCTCTGTCTACTGATTTTCTTCTTGCGGTTTCCTCAGGTTTTCTTCAATGTCCGCTAGTCATCTTTCCCCTGGCCTGCCTCTTCTGCTCCTGCATTTACCATCGATTATAATATTTGGTATTCTATCTTGATCCACCCTGACCACGTGTCCAAACCATCTTAGTCGTTGTCTTTTAATTGTTGTTACGATGTCCATTTCGTTGTATAATCTCCTCGGTTCATCATTTGACCTAATTTTCCGTCCGTCTGGATATTGGACAGGCCCACAATTTTTTTTTAATTATACTTCGGAAAAAGTATAGTCTGTCTTTATCTTCTTTTCGTAATACCTTTTTTTTCTCACTCATTCATACTACCGTTCCCCCCCCCCGGAACCGCTTTCGCATTACTTCAGGGGGGTGCGGGCGTCCCTTACATACTAAACATTCATGCAACATGCACCCTAAACTTAACTAAGCAAATGCGGTCGCCCCAGTCGGGATTCGATCGCCCCAACGGAGCAACTGCATTTACTGCGACCTCGAGTGGCCAATGCGTTCTCGCACTAGACCACCGCGGTCCCTTTTTCGTAATACCTAGGTTTCTAGTGCATACCTTACTATCAGCTTAATAACCGTTTTGTATATTCCCACCTCTCTGTCTCTTCCTATATATCTTGATTTGAAGATGTCACGTAATGCCCAGAAGCCTCCTTTGCCTAGTGCTTTTCTCGCTTTTATCTTTTCTTCTGCCTTATTTCATTGGTTATAGTAACCGATAATCTCCCTCAAATTTTTAAATTTTGTTACTTCTTCAAAGTTTTGTTTACTACTACTATTTGTCTCATTTGCTTTCGCCTATTCTAAATATCTGCATATATTTTGCTTTGTTTACGTTTACTCTTCATCCTGTTTTCAGCTTCCTTTTATAATTCTAGAAATCTGTTGTTATACATTTTATTTCGTGCTAGTATTAGTACGCCATCCACATATGCTAGATGTCGGATGCTCCTATTACATACTGCGCAGTCTGAGTTTATATTTACTTTTCTTACAACTCTTTCTAAGATCAAACTTAATAATATTGGTGTCAAGGGGCTCCCTGTATTAGTTTTTGATTTCTTGTAAGTTCTTCTGCTAGCTTTCCGTCTGTTTTCAATTTGGTAGTAGTTGCTTCCATTGTGATTCTGATTATTCTGAATAACTTTTCTGGAATGTTGATTTTTTTCGTAGTATCCCATATATACTTTCTTCTGATTATGTCGTGGGCATTTGTGAAATCTATGTAAAGATAGTAAACATCTATAATTATACCCCCCTGATATTCCCAGTATCCTCTCTTTAATTGGTTCCATTCTTCTTACTAAGGTTCACGACAGCAATTTGTACATTACATCTGGCAGCAACAAGCCCCTATAGTTTTGGCATCGTAATTATTAGTTTTTTTTTAAGTATTGGACATATTATGGCGGTTTTCCACTCTTTGGTAATTGTTCTGAGACCCAAATCTGTTTCAATAATTTAGCTATTTTTACCATCAATTCCTTCCCTTCGTATTTTACCATCTCTCTGGTATTCTATCGTATCCTATTGCTTTGTAGTTTTTTAGTCCTTTTATTGTACTCCTAACTTCATTTATCGCAGGGGCTTCCACGTCCATTTCTTCTCCGTTTTGTAACACTCCTTCTTGATCCCGTTCTTCATCCTCGCTTCTTTCGCTATTTTCCCCATTTACTTCTTCTTCTTCGTTAAGCATCTCCTGAAAGTGCTCTACCCATCTTTCTTCTTCGATTTCTCCTCCTTCGCCTTCTTAATCTTTAAGCGTTGAAATCAGTATGAAATGTATTCAAGTCTTAGTAAAATTGTATGCGTCAACCTATCACATAGTTGAAAGTATTGTTCTTTTCTGTACCAAGATGTGTGTTAGCTACTATTTCCATTACTCTTGCAGCTTATGTGTAAATCACCATTAAGTAATTTGCATGCCTATAAGATTTTCATTCGCTAAAAGAATTATTTACAGCAAACTGGACTAGTTTCCAATTTCTTTTAATTATAAAAATAGTACTTCAAAATTAATTTATTAAAAATTCTGCTGCAGGAAAAATAATATAAAAAATTAATTCTTACGTTGAAAAACATTATTCTATAAAAGAGTTTTGAGAAATTAATTAAGAATATTCGTTACGAAAAAAATTGTATTTATAATAAAGTGGCGTACGAGCTTAATCGAATTACATATCATATATTATTACACCATTTTCTTTGTTTCAGGTGTAGGAATATCTTCACCATGCCTATTAGTGACCTTCATAGTATACGCTCTTCTACCGGAACGTAACTTGTACGGAATGTGTTTGATGAGTTACGTATTTGCATTGTTTTGGTGGTTCTTTTTGTTATTTTGCTGTTATATTTACGCTTTGTTTGGAAAAGTCACATTTTTAACCTGCAGGATTATAGGTAAGCTTACTCAAATTACTTCAATTACTTCAAATTATTGTGAATTTATATTTTCGATTTACGGATAGCTTTTATTCCCAAAATTGGCAAAAGAGGTTAACAGTACCTGGTAAAGCAAGCAACGGGACGCGGAAGTAAGAGTAATCTTACAAAAGGGCAACAAACATCCATTAAAATTTAGCATACATTTTTCTGGTGGCCAGTAATTTCTGAATAAAAGTTTCAGTCTACAAAACGAATCGTAAATAAAATTCCGTTTGAATATTCGATTAAAATAAATTGATATCAAAACCAGCAGTTTTCAATCAGAAGAAAATGTCCTTGAAAAACCTTAAACTCGCAGAGGAACTCTTTAGAATGGATTTCGGCAAAAGAAAATGTGTTCTAACTTCTAACACGCGAAGTTTTGAAGAAGAATTATAGAATGAAGGCATGCACTTGGAACATTCGAAGTTTTAGGGATTAAGGATTATGTTTATTCCCCTATCCAACCAATAATTCTACAATTACACTCGTGGTATTTTCCAAATTACCATTTTGGGCCTAATAAAAAAAAAGAGTATATAAGTTTATGTAGGGGTTTAAAACCTTAATTTAATCTTAATACTGTGAACATTAAAAAGAAATTCATTTTAAAACCTGCACAACTTAATTGAACAAACCGAACAACTGTTGATTTCGTAAGTACGAAATTTAGGAAACATCCAGAAAGATAATCGGGATTCAGTTAAGAGCTGGCAGAGGAAATATAGTTTGAGTAATAAAAAAGAAAACCTTAAATACAACTGTCCGAAAAGTTGTTGATGTTATTAAGTTTACCAAAAAATGCGGAATGTCAAATTAACGGCCAGGCTCGGCGACGTTTAAAACAAACCTAATTAAGAGAATACCTGGGAAGACATGGTATCTGATTTTTAAAGTTCTATATTATAGAAATCAATACCTTATGCCCCGTAATTTTTTTGACTTATTTCTAAGAGGTGTTATTTAAACTTTAGAGTTAAGATCTCCACCTCGTAAGCTTACCTATCACATTTTCTTTACTTCTCGAGGAAACTGCACACACGAAGGATTAAGTGTTTTACCTCGGACAGATGGATTGCCTAGTAAACAAAACTAGTTGGAAGAAAAATTGCGGTGTACTCTAAGATACCTAATATAGAAAACATGGAAATAAAGATATAAGGTTGTACAAGATGACTGATCAAAACACTTAATATAAGGTTCAGAACAAACACACGTTTTTGAAACAAGGATTCCTAAATAGAAATTTGGTTCCCTATGAATATTATAGACAAAACGATGACAAGGCAATGCTAGTAATTAGAAAGGAATATTTAATACTGGATGTCCGTTGTGATTGTCGGAACTGAAGTGGCTATAAATAACACTGTTCGTGTACATTTGCCACTTTTTGTCGCTCTATTTACTCTGGAATGTTTCGGGATTATGTAGCTGTTAAAATTCATTAAAATAACCAAAAGGTGTATATTTTATGAAACCTAATAATTCAGAAGCACTGCAAGTACAAAATATGAAATTAATAATGGAAACCAATGCATTTATTCTGCCACTGTTCTGAGAATCACTTAAGGATACCCAGTAAATAAAGGGTCAATAAAGAAAAAGAGAGTTACATCAGTAATGAATGTTTCGGACTCACAGAAGAACCTCACAAAGTAACGTTTGAAAGTATTAAGAATCCGAAAGCTGCTAAGGGTTACTAAAATAGAATCAAAGAATTCCTTTTTGTATTTATTTTTTATGTTTACCACAAACGTTTAAGAAAAACAGTAGCATTTAAGAAACTTTACTCAAGAAATTAATTAATATGAGGGTGTCGATTCAAATAGTTTATAGCACTGATATTAACGAAAATATAAGTATGTTACAGTAGTTTTCACGTACCGAGTACTATATTTTCTATGGCACTTTATCAAAGGTCAGAGCTCCTAATGTCTTTCTGTTACAGTAATGGTTATCTACTTTTGCTTCCTAAGTTCTTTCTTTTGGATGAACGTGATTTCCTTCGATATTTGGCTAACATTTCGGTGCGTTACAATTTCATAATTATTGGTAACTGATCGTAACAAATTACGAGAACTTGCTGGTCCTATTAAATTGCAGATGGTAATTAAACTGTTGTACTCTACTTTTAGTGGCAGAAGAGGAAATCCCGTAAATGAAAAGAAACGTTTTCTTAAATACAGCGTTTATGCGTGGGGCATGCCTATATTATTCGTCATTCTTGTTGAAACTATAGCTGTTTACACACCTGCATACGCATGGTACGCTCCCTTTGGTGTGGGTTGTTGGTTTCAAGGTATGTGTCCATATTTATTGTTTAAATTGTTATTTGATAAGAAATGTAATTCTTTCTAACTGGCGTCACTACAGCACAAACAAGATAAATAAAAATTACAATTATTAATTAAGCAGTTCGTTCTAGACATTTTGAATTTGATTGATATTAGTTTTGCTAGGGCAACCCTAAAGTTGACAATTGTATTTCCATATTAGTTTTAAAATTAAGTTGTACAGAAGTAAGTTATTATGTATTGAAAGTTCTGGATTTCTTCCCAACAATCGATACAGTTTTCTATATTTTATATTTTGTTGTTCTCTTTTCTTTTTTATGTGCTCTTTCCACCGTAGTTTGGCATCCCAGTTCATTCCAAGATACTCAACTATATTAGCATACGGTGTAATGTTGTTGTTGAGTGTCACTGGCTGGTAATCTTCCTTCTTGTTCATGAAATTGGTATGCACTGACTTGCTTTCGTTTAGTTTTATTCTCTATTTTTTTGTCCATCTGTTCACTTGGTTCGTGGCTTGTTGTAATATTTCTGTCGTTTCTTAAAATTCCTTCGCCGACCGCTAGTATTTCAGGTTCGCCTACGAACGTGGCTATTGTTATTTCGTTGGTTGACGGGTTGTCATTGGTGTACAATAAGTATAATATTGGTCCCCATACACAGCCCCGTGGTACTCCTGCCTTAATTTCATAATAAGTCGAAATATTCGCTTCTTGCTTGATCGCGAATAGCCTGTTTGCTATATCAGACATCAGAAGTTCTGCATATTGTGTAGGAAAATTTTTTTCTAGTTTATGATTCCGTGGAATTATTTGGAAGACAGATAATAATACTAGGAGTATATGGACCAACCGATGATAGGCCTGTGAACGAAAAACAAGAATTCATCGAAACTTTAAGAGATGAAATTAAAGAAGTAAGACAATCCCAAGAACTAATAATAGCAGTTGACTTAAATGGAAGGACCAGAAAAAAGGAAAATGGTAACACTGCAGGACCGTTTAAGGAGAAAGTTACCAATAACAATGGGGAGAGAATAACGGAGTTATGTGAACTAAGCAATCTACGAATATCGAATGGATTTTACTGACATAAAAACAATCACAGGTATACATGGGTGCAAGAGAGTAGAAGCCTTAAATCAATAATTCACTATATTATAATAGAAAACGCCATAATCAGAATAAGGGACGTACGAGTTAAAAGGGGAGCAAAGTGCGGTGCGGACCACAAACTACTAGTGTCAAAGATAGAATTTCCATGGTATGTAAAAGGTAAAATCCAACCAGAAAAAGCATGAAGAATAGACTATCAGATTTTAATAGAATTCAGATATGATAGCATCCAACACATACCTGCATGATATACGAGCACCTAAAGAATAGTATAAAAGAACCCGCACGTGAGGCTCCAAGACGAGTAGAGAAAAGAGAAAACAAGCACAAATTAAACCTGAGTGAGCATACAACACAAGAAATTCAGGAGAAAAAACAACTATATATGGCAAATGGCTAAGCTCCAAAAGACACGATGATCTAGTTGATGAAAAGAATAGAAAAGTAAAAAGACTAGTAGCGAATGAAAGAAACGAAGAATGGGAAAGAGCGTGTTTAGGGGTAGATCAATACATTGAGGGGGGGGGCAAGATGCTCCGGAGTCATGGCGATTACTCAAAGCACTCAGAACAAATTCAAGAGAAAACGCATATATATACTATATATACAAGTGGCCTAATGGAAAGCATACTATAAAAACTTACTGAATGAAAAAAGATTCGAATTCATAGAACAGATGGAAACCACTACTAACACAGAGCATGAAGAGATATCAATAAGTCAACAGGAAGTTACTAGAGCAATAAAAAAAATGAAGAATAACAAATCAGGAGGACCAGGAGGAATTGTCCCTGAACTGATTAAGTACGGGTCACAAAAACTATTTCGTATGATGCAATATATGTACCAAAGAGGGAAAAGGAGAAGAACTACCGGAAAAATGGACAAGAGCCTATATTACATCTATATTTAAAAAAGGCAATCGAAGTTTATGCGAAAACTACAGAGGCATAAGCGTGACCGCAGTAGTAGGAAGAATCTATGCAAAAAATAGTGAAAACCAAAATAGAAATGGAAATACAAGGTAAAATAGGTGAGGACCAGGCAGAATTCACCGCTGGAAAATGGTATATAGATAATATATACACCATACAATAACTAATACAAAAGAAACAAGCAGAAAACAGAGATGTATACCTAGCCTTAAAGATCTTAAGAAGGCATATGACTCCGTACCCAGACAACAACTTTGGGAAGCCATGAATGAACTAGAAGTTAAGAAAGAGATTACTCAAGCGACAGAAGAATTGTACAACAATGACAAAGTAACAGTGAAAGTAAATCCGACCACTAGTAATTACTTTACGACGTCAAAGAGACTGCTACAAGGATGCTCAACGTCGTCAACCCTGTTCAGAATATACTTGGAATATAAGTTAAGAAATTGGAAAAGGAAATGTGAAGACATGGGGATCTCAGTACGTAATGAACATTTGTATACTCTCAGTTTTGCCGACGATCAAGTAGTGATAGCGCAGGATGAGGAAGATCTCGGATTAATGTTAAGAAGGCTAAAAGAAGAATATACCAAGGTAGGCATGGAAATAAATTTTGAGAAGACATAATATCTAGCGGTTACAGAGGAAGAAATTAAAGATTTAGAAATTGACGAAGACATAAAAATCAAAGGAAAGAATAAATTTACATATTTAGGATTCATTATCTCAAAAAAAAAGGAACAACGGAAGAAGAGATAAACAATAGACTGGGACAAACGACATCTTGTATTAAACAACTACATCCAATTGTATGGAATACACATATTGCAAAAAATACAACACAAAATATTTATAACACGATATTGCGAAGTATAATAACCTACGGTGCTGAGAACTGGGCAATAGACAAGAAAAACAAAAACAAAATAACGGTGACAGTAATGGAATACTAGCGAAGATGCTTTTTGGTCACAAGGAGAGATAGAATCAGGAATGAAGAAATTAAAAGAAAGATGGGAATCGATACAGATACTTACACCTATACAGAGAAGAACAAACGTTAATATGGTACGGACATGTTAGAAGGGCAGACGAAAATCGACGGATAAAGAAGATAATAGACTGGAGTCCTATAGGAAAAAGAAAGAGAGGAAGACCCCGAAGATCGTTTAGGGACTAAGTGGATGAAGCAATCGAGGGGAGAGGATTGGAAGAAGAACAATGGGAAAATAACGATACATGGAGAAAATGGTTGAGAGAGCAAAGACAGCGACAGCTGTAAAAAACCCTTAAATATAATGCATATGATTCAGTCCGTGATGCTATACTTTATCAAAAGCCCGGGCAAAATCTAAGAAAATTGCTGAGAAGACGTTCTTCTCTTCAAGGTTTTTATCTATGTGTTTATTACCCTGTGATCTTGATCTACATTTGGGTATTCGTCGGAATCCAAACTGGAGTGTTGGTATCAGTTATTTTCTTTCTATTACACGAGAGCAGTTCTCTTTCTGCAGAGCCTAGTGGTGTCAACTGCTTTCACACCAATTTTTAAAGTTGCTTGAATACTCCTGCCAGTAACACGTCGGTCCTCCTCTTCAATCATGTTTCATACAAAACCGATATTCTTTTCGGTAACTGTCGTTTTTGGCTTAGTAGCTCGAAAGTTGTCATTTAAGGGAAGTCGATCACGTTGAAATTTATAATGTTTTCGGTTAATGTTATTGGAGAGTGATCGGAGCTCAGGTCAATGTTGAATGTTTGTTGTTGTTGTACTTTCCTGGAGATGAAAAAGTTGATCAGGTCCGGTATTTTATTCTGATCTGACAACCAGTAGGGTGGGTTTTCCCATCGAATGGTAGTTACAATTCTTTTTTTTTGCGGCTTTCTGCAGTTACTTTCCTTTAATTGTCGTTAATCTTAGACCTTAAATTATATGTTTACCTTTAAAGGCTTTTTTGATAAAATTTTAAGATGTGAGTTCTGGCGTCTTTTTTCTAGAAAAAAAGCACTCTACCTTACTATTTCTTTAATAAGAAGGTCATAATCAGTTAGCTTTTTCAGCAGATAAAGAAAGGAATATTATGGATTATCTAAGAAAAGGGGCGCAGAAGATTTTGAAATCCCAGGCCTGTATAGAACCCTCTTAAGCTTGTCTAAAATAACAATAACAGTTAACTTAAATATAAACGTACTACTGCATAAGTTTTATGATATTATATCATATCATATTTCAATGGGATTTAACTCACAGTGATAAACCGGGATCCGAAGTATCTTCACATCACATGGTTCTGCAATATCTTTTATCATATGTTTGTTAAACTTGGGTTTAAAAGTTTGAACAACTTGTAATAATTCCCTTTTTTAAATAATATTAGAGAAGTATTTAGATAGACAGAATTAAACCGTTTGAGAACCCCTGAAATAAACAAACTCAATCATCTCACTCCACGAGGCTTCTGGGGTGGTATGCTGAACAGGTCACGCTGTACAGGATTCTTCTATAAGAAACACCCTATGATGTCCACAGTGCATTTAATGTGTGAAACTCAGGAGTTCTGCGAGAACTTGTTCAATTTCACACTGTTTTCTAGAACTCCAGGTTGAGAGTATAGTACGGACTCTCATGGAACCCAGTATTGCCATATTTTCTCAGAAACTTGGTTTTAATTAAACGTGTAGCCATTAATCAAAATAGGTCCTTCTTCTGTAATGCGCACAGTTTATAGATAGTACCTTGCTTAACCCTAGAACGCTAAGCTTCGTAAATTTTACGACGGCGATTTTTATTTTCGGGTGCCATCTTACGGATTCTTTAGGTACCAAGCTCTGCGTCTCGCTATTCTCTTAGGCAGTGTTGGTAATGAGTTTGAAGGTATAAGTTGAATTTTTAGTGTGACGTATGAATAGCTATAGTATCAAAGTCGTAAATTTTACGAAAGGTTAGTCTTTTTTAATATTGCGCTATACGAAAATACACTATTTTTTTAGGTTAGTACTGTGTGTATTAACTTGTTGTACTTGCAAGTTA